>VOMN01012001.1:0-76185 GCA_014899125.1 Orchestia grillus
CAGCTGTGCTGTGCTGGGCGTGTACAGTTCGGTCAGCTGTGCTGTGGTGTGCGTGTACAGTGCGATGTGCCGTACTGTGGTGTGTAGAGTGCAGCGACACGCCAGTCCTGGTCGATGACGGGATGCAGCTCAGTTTAGTACAAGGGCTCGGATAATTGGAAGACGGCTGTCATTTCAGCGCAACTGGCGATCGTACTCAATTTACGCACGGTGTGTCTGGCGTGGAAGAGCTTTCTGCTTCTCATTCCCTTAAAGTGTAATTCTTGTTAAAAAGTGTGATTCTTTGTTACGGTTCAATTTTTGCGCGTGTGACAAATTTTTTCTTGAAGTTGTCGAGCATTGTCGGTCATAGATCTGATTTTTCTCAGAATTAGACTTCTTTTGTTCATCTAGATTCTAGAGGATCTGGTTGAAATAAACATGGTCTAAACTTTTCCGTCGTCTTGGTTGAACTCGGCTGAAGCAAAACTCTTCTAATTTTTCACACTGGTTCTGTTAGTTTTCTTTCCAGCTGAGCAAAATTTGTGGAATACCAGCAAGAAACATATTTTTCAGTTTTGTTAGAGTGAATGTACATTGGTGGATTACTGGTTTTGAAGACTAAAACTGCACGGCCCTTGCATACTGTTTCTCGCCATTTATTTTAAGAAAATTATGTATTAGCTCTCGTCATCCTGCCTGATTTATTTGTGTGATGAAGCTTAGTGATTTATACGGCATTTGTAAGTGTTTCTGAATCCTCAACTTGGCATTTGACAGCCTGAGGAGGCTCCTTCTGTACGGCTATATTCACGGGTGTAATCGGTCACTCATGTTAGGCGGAAACGCGAGAACGGTGTAGAGCTTATGTTCGGAAAAATTTATGAAGTCTACCTCAATACGCCAAATCCTGATGAGCCAAAAGCTCAACGGCGGGGCGAAACGAGTAATGCGTTAGGAAATTCTTTACTCGCGTAGTAACTGCTAGGGTGAACATAGAAATTCTTATTCGCGTTGAATTTTTTTTAACTTGCAGGAGACGCTGTTGAAGTTTCCTTTTGTACTGTATTTGTGTGACTAAGATTAGTGCAAGAAGACTGATGAGCTTCCGAAAAGAACAAGAATTACGTGTGAAAATTTTATTCGTGAAAGGTTTATTGCTTCAATAATGTGCTCCTCATGCTAAAATTGCCCATTCTATAATTAGGACTGCGTTGTTAAAAATATTTGGAGTAATCTAGCGTGGGTTTGACTGTGACGCGTGTTAATCGTGCATATGCTCACGTGATATCGCTGTTGTTCATAGTTCTGTGCTAGTGAGCTACGTATCTTGATTCTATATAGTAGATTAGATTGTTCGCCCCTGTTCCTCTACGTTGCGCATAACTACGCGCTGCCCCGTACACTATACAAAGAAAAAATCGGTCAGAAGTTCATTGCATATTTCAGGTATCTTTGTTACCGAAGTGAAACACAAAGCATTCGAAAGGGCGCGTGTTTAATTTGTTTTGTAGCATAGATACTTCAAATACTTTATTTCCCTCCAATTAGTCTTTTATATCAATCTGTAGTTGGGCCACTGGGCCTGCTTGTGTTGTACAATAACCCTACTTCCAGCATGATTTTGCATGATGTGAGCAACGGGATGGTACGCAGGCAGCAGCGCGAGGCTGACGTAATGTCTCCGCCAAGTTGTGACCCTGGCGCTAACGTTCTGCACTTTGCAACAGGGAAAATAAGCCAACTCAACGAACATTTCTCACACAGTCCCTTTACGTAAAGTAGAAGTTCATGGTGTGTTCTTTCGTTATCGGTACAGCCGAAAATAACCTTGTTCGTGTCTAAGTATGCGCAGCATGCTGTACTTTTCTGTCACAAATATATGTTTCTCTTTTGGCCGAGTTAGGAATCTGTTCAGCGCCCTGGCCTTGACGTTGACCGAACCAATTTCATTTGGCAGCTCTATGCGAGATTTCAATCTGACATTTTTGGCCCAATGAAAAAACACTCGAACTTTACTGACATCTCTTTTGCTCTGATGAACACGAATAGGGCCGCAATGTTAAGTGTAGACAGACAAGCTTTTTCTCTCAGTTTCATGAGAAATGATGATCTTCCGTCCGTTTCGGTCTTCGGGTTTCTTTTGTTCTGTGCAGACTGAGTTACATTTGTTTGTTGAATAAGGAATGCTGTGAATATATTGTAGATTTCGATTTCGCAGCCCTTGAAAGATCTTTTATTATTGTGAGAGCGACTTCTGTAGCTATGAGTGGCGCCATCGAACTACGATACTAACATGGCTCGACTTAAGAAAAATCGACCGTCGAACTACATACAAATCTGAGGTTACGTGCACTTTATGGGTGCTAGGTGTTGTGGAACGCTCGCATGAGCTGAGACTTGTGCTTTGGTGGCGAGTGGTAGAGCTTGCAATGCTGCCTACGCTTCAAAAGTGAGGTCATGAATCCGAACCACAAAATACAAAAGCGTTGGTGTGGAATGAGTAAAATAACCTATGTGCGGTTTGTTCAAAACCTTTTGTAGGTAAAAGTTGGGAGGTGAACTTTTGGTAGGTACTAGTTCCAAACTTTTGGTAGGTACAAGTTGATGGACTTCATTTTGCAAAGGCTGTAACTTGTGGTTTGTTTCTTCTAAGTAAACTTTGCTCACCAGTGACCAAGGGTCATGTTCGTACTTCCATTTTCGAACTTATTTTTACTTAGCGTATTGTTTGTTTTTAACTTGACGTGCTCGAAATTTTCAATTAGTTTTATCACCAAGAGACTTCACCTATTTCAGTCTCATTTTAAATATTGCAAACGTTTATTTTTAGGATGCGTAGCGCGCTTCATTTTAGTGTGCACCTGAAGTTTATGAGTGGCCTCGTGGTGCAGGGGTCCGACTCAGGGACACGTTGCACGCTTCTGTCAGTGATCAGCTCAACGTTTGGTTACGGAGACGCACGCATCAGAAATAGAAAAAACGTTTTCTGAATCCTCTCGCATGCAGAAGCCATTGGGTGTACAAAAGTTGCTGGTGAACACCCGGTATTAACAAGAGGTATTAATTGATATCAGGTCGATGATTCTTCAGCGCCCGAGTCTCTCATAGAACCGGACAGTTGCGCTTGCTATTCAAAGCGTACACAATGAACCGGTGGGTCATGGTTATGTCTGCTAGAGCTCAAAATGGCGCATGTTGGCTCAGGGAATGACGCATGTTGAGGTGCGAGGTTATGACTGAATTATGGCGTAGCTTGGCCACTTGATTCTAATCAAGGAAAACATTTATTTGCTGTGGAACTGAGCCTTGCTTTGGTGTCTTCAATGCTGTGCTATTCTATTCTATTTTCACTTCTTCTCTGATGCGGTATAGAAACTCAGTGAGTGCGGCCGTTGTGAAGTCTTGCACATTCAGTGAATTTCAGCTGACCATGCATCTATAGTACTCATGCATGGACTCTACTGAACAGGTTACCTTTGAAATTTGCATTTTCCCTCAATATCGAGCTCTAGTTTTGATCTAATAGCTATTTTTTGTATGGGCCCTCGTTTTCTATCTGAAAAACCATCAACGAAGATGATTTTTCAAGCTTCGAATTTGATGTTTGCACGAATATAAGAAGTTTATTCCAGCCCGACGTGCGTCACCAAATCGTCCATTGTGTGTAGTATATTCGAGCTCACAAGTCTGTGCAGTATGATGACCTCGACGAACGATACTAACTAGGTCTCGACAGTTGTGGCCGTGGCTTAGTGAGCAGGTCACGTAATGATCGTAACACTCGGATCATGGTCTGACGATTGCTTCAGTAGCGCTAGAGTTCAACCCACGCCCGTGATAGTACCTTTACTGTAGTGCTTTTGTATTTCTTCTGTATGGTACTTAGTGATGAATAATTTGTGTAACTGTTGGTTCCTTTTTCGTGGCACGAGTATCATTTTGTGAATAACACTCGACCATTTCATCTGTATGAGAAGCTCTCGTTAAATTTTCTCAGTTGGTCCAATTGTAGGAATTATGTGGGAAAGTAAAGCATGGGTGTTTCAAGTGGGCGATTGTACGTACAACTGTGGCCGACGTTTGTAGTGAAGCGATGTCTTTTTTGGGAGCTCCTGTTTTCTTCCTTTCTCATTCATGGACATGCCTCGTGTATGCATTTGTGAGCCTTCTTTCCTATTTACATAGCCTATTAAACTTTGACATTACTCGCTTCTAGAGCCGCACTGAGTCTTTTACATCAGATTTGTCACGAAACTGTTAACTAGGCATTGCAGCGCGAGGTTTCTTCGCCATAGGTGCACCGTGGTGCAGAGATCCTCTTCGTCGCTACGAGCTGTGCGATCTCTCAAATATAGGGAGGTCGTTTGTTTGTTCGTGCATAGGTTGGCAGCAACGGGGCAGAGTTGTTGTATCCGAGCACTGTTTCGCATTTGCTTGGAAGCGCGAGCTGGTCAGGGGTGCTTAGTAGATCTGGTAGGTATACGGATGGCTGTCAGACGTTAAATCCTACACTGTGCCATGCTGTGGCCCTCATATAGAAAACGTTACAACTTTCTCATGTAGTATCTGGCAGTTAGTGATTAAAATTTGACTTATTTGACAATTTAGTGCCTCCAGATGAGATTGTAATTATGAATATAATCTGATGAAGGATGCTTGAGCTTGTTTCGTTGTTGAGGTGTTCTTGCGACTGAGGACAATTATTTCTCATGAGATCACCGACACGACTATTGCAAAGTCCTAGCTCACTGTATGTAAAACATCTATTTCCTTCGAACAAATTATCATGCTGTCAGATGTTAATCATGTACGTCTTATTCAAAAAAAGTTGTTACTGATTGTACAGTCTAAGCTTTGGAAGACCAACGTACTTGAATGTATAGAAGTATCTACACTGTAGAGATTATTATTTATTATTTCAGATCAGTCGTCCCTGTTGCAGTAATTGTTTTAATTTCTTCAGATCAGTCGTCTATGTTGCAGTGGGTTAGTTTTTTTTAATCAGCGGTTCTTGGTACAGTGTCCGTATGAAAACTATATAAATTTTCCATCCTTCTAAACCGAAGATAAATATGATGACTTAATGTGTCGTTAGGAAGATCTAAGGTTGGCTTGCTTACCCGAGACTGTGTCTAATGCTAATTATTTCAAAAACCTACGCTATTTTCTGTTCTTGATTCAGACAGTTTCTACATTTTCTTCTGAGTTTACATGACTTCCTCTGTCATTAAGTGTTGATTGATTTTTTATGAAATTTTTCTTCACAACTTTTTATTTTACTCTATTGCATCGATCAATTTTAATCGGCTTGCTCAGTTTTAGGGGGACTAATATTAAAGGATTCTCTCGCGTTGGTGTAACTTGTCGTTAATGATGTATGAACTGCGACGCGAAGTGGTCTGATCAGTCAAGTTTACCTTGCTTTGAGGCTGGGACCTGGTCACCCTATGCCTAGATGTTGGTGTTTGCACTGAGCATTTGCGACGTCTGTTCCCTTCCGTTGCAACTAAAATCTCTAGTCATTTCGAAGGTACGACTCTTTGACATGAAGTATTATGTACTATTGAACTTATCCTGCGAGATTGCTGTCCTGTTTGCACTGTCTATCCGTTTAGGAAAAATATATATTTGAAGCAAGTGTCAGCCATTTTCGACTAAGAACGTTGAGACAGATCCTGGTTCAACGTATCCTGTCTTGGTCCTGCAACGTGACGGAGGGAAAATCGCTGGTTGTTGAAGTAGGCCTACATTGGAACCTCGACTTATGAACGCCTCTCCGCTTACCAAAAATTTTAAATACGAACAAAAATTTGTCAGATAATTCGTTTCCACTTACGATTAAGAATTAGCCTAATTCGTCTGTGGATAGGAATTTTCTAACAAATTTTTGTTCGTGTGATCAGATTTTCCATAAATGGAGCGGTGTTCGTAAGTTGTGGTTCAAGGTAATGAGTGCTTTCAATAACGTTTCCAGTCGCTAAACATTTGCTGCAGAGCTGGTCTCATTTTCATGTCGAGTTGCACTGCAGAGGGTCCTGCACCTCGTAACAACTACCTTTGAACAAGAGAATTGGAACCAGAGAAGCATTTTCTTGTTCCGGTTCCGGAACCACAGAGTTTGTTAGACTTCGTTTGTTGCTCCACTTTGTTTATTAGGGCCAAAATTATATTCTTACCTACTGCCCAAAGCTTTCGGCTCCGGCTCCAATGAAGTAAAATATACTGGCTCTATATATTATTTCTTTATTATTTTATGCTCAGTTATATCTTAGCTCATTTTGGTGAATAAAAATGGTTTTAATTTTTTTGATAGTTATGCTTTTTGATATGTTAAAAATTCAATTATCTTAAAAGACATTTTAATTTGGTGTAATTTATTTTCATCACGCTTTAAATTCAGGTCCAGAGCTGTCTGTGCACGTAGGCGTGCCTTGGTATTGGTCCTCACTTGCTTTCACTCGGGGTTCCTGACAGCATTGCTGGTGTGCTGTGTGTTGGGTCTCGTCAGTGCGTCTTGTCAAGATGAAGTTTGGACTTAACGCATTACCCGTGCAGGAAACTCAGTGGACAACCTGACGCTGGTCACAAGAGCCTCTTATTAGGGTTTTTATGTTTATAGCCCAGTTCTTGTTTTATTTCTCGATTGAGCCACTCAGCGTGCAAATATCTTCATGAGTATCTTACACAGTTTAAACGAACCGTGTGAGTAAAATTTAAGTTTGTTTGTCAAATTGTCTTCAGTTTTTTAATCTTTTCCTGAGAAACGAACTTCCATTTATGATCGAAGAAAATTGAATTTTGTCCAATCCAAGTTACTTGTTTCTGTATGAGCGTCCGATGTTCACCACGTGACATCTCTTCAAGAGTGAATTGGTTCCTCTTTTATTGATATTTCACAGTATGCACTGGAATGAAGATGTTTGCTTTTTTCAATAGCTTGGAGTTCCAGGGGTCACCAAACTTTTTTCATAGCGGGCCGGAGAACAGGAGGAACAACTTACAAGCCAGGATGAAAGCTCCGGGACAAAAATGGAGTTTACCATTTCGTGTTAATCATGTGTGAGTGGCTTGTAATGCACAAAAAACAACGAATAAAATTAGCATATACTCTAAAAAAATTTCAGAGAAGGTGACGTTACCAAAACGATTGTTGCATCAGTTATAGTGTACATATGTTACAAACAAACTAAAAGAAAAACCTAGAGAGATTTGTGAAACTTTCTTTTCACGATATTATCTATGTTTGATTTGTAATTGCTTCTTCCAATAAAAAATTGCATCCAAATGTTCATCTGTCAATCTCGTTCGATGTCGATGTGTTGAGTTTACGTGCTTCAATTCTGCAAATGTGCTTACAGACGAAAGTGTTGTCCCAAACAGTTTTCATTATCTGTGCTTTTCTTTCAACAAATCATTTACTTGAAAATCAGTTAGCTAAAAATGTAGTTTAACTGGCACATCATCGAGGTTACCATCCCAAAGATTCTGGGTCAAAAGAAATTAATTCTCAATATGATTGAGATCTGAAATCTCTAAAAATATACTTTTTTGTCACGAATAATTATTTTTTAAACAGTTGAGGTTGACATCTCAGCGATTGTAGCGCAAAACTCTTCAAAGTTGGGAAAATGAGAGAAGTTCTTTCCAGTTTTGCTTCAAAGCTAGATTTCTCCGAAGTCGTTTGATAATTCTGTAGAGATCACAGACGAGGTTGTCCTTTCAGGTTCAGTTCATTCGTGTTGGATGTGATTCGATCAGAAAGGACAACTTTGACCGCCAGGTAATATGTCTTGACAGAAGTGGGACAGGCTTACCGATTTTTTTTCCAAACATTGTAAAAAAACAAAAATTTAACGCAGCTGAGTTTTGCGTTTTGTAACGCAGCTGAGTTTTGCGTTTTGTAACGCAAAACTGTAACGCAGCGTATTCTGTTGCGTGATGAGACAACTCAGGATATCAGAACTAATTTTCCAAGAAAAGCCAGAAACTGCTAGTGATTAAACGCATGACCCCGAATTATATTCACAACAGAAACGACTGATTTCAATACACTAGTGATATCTAAGACTTTTCACAGAGTGCTTGCTCATGTATGATGCAGTTGACTAACAGAACGAATGGAATGTGAAAATCTTTCAACTGAATCCTGATCTCTCCATTAGACACTTCCTCACTTCGGCCATTTTTTTCTACCATCAACTGTAACACCTCGAAGCTAATCCACTGAAGGGTATAGTTTCGCAAAGTTTTCTTCACTTCCACGAAAATGTCTTTGTTTTTTCATGCATACTGTAAACGGATGCTAACTTTTCTGTGGTCAAAAAGGTCAAATTGACACCTGGCATTAAGAAGTTGTGACAAACTCGAGAGATTAGTAGACTCGTCTAAGGTTATAGAATACCACAATAAGTTTTTAGCTTTCTCGGGTATATGTAGTACCTCCCAAGTGTTTGTGTTCTCACGACTGAGCTTGCCGTAAGGTGTATACTTCCAAGCACATCGGCTTTCTCAAGACGCAAGTCACTTACTGTTTCCATCATGCATCATTTATTGGAGTTTCTATCAATAAATGGTTTCCTCTGCTATGCCCTCGAATTTAATAAGTTACAAATTGTTCGAGGGATTAATTTTAGCGGACTTCCTCCTGAACAGATTTGTCTGAGATTCGAAAGAATATTTCATGTACTCATTTCTAAGAACAAAACTTTCCAGAAATTTCTAAATATGTGGATGATAATGATACTGAAGATTGTATTCTTTTAAAACGGTTAACACCAACTGGCTTTCTGGTTGTTTTCACAAATTTGGTACTTTTCTCCTTATTCTTCATTGAAAACTTGCCTCTCGGCATCCACTTTTCTTTTCTTAGTAGCCACAACATAGTGTGTAGAAAACGGGTTCTAAAAATTAAAGACGTTGAATTTGAAATCGAATTAAAGTCCTATCGAAACACGGGAAAAAAATGAAGATTAAGGAGTCACTGATGACGCTCTAGCACTCCAAAAATATTTTTTCGCATTGTAGTCAAACTCTTCTTTTTATTAACGATGGGCCGCGCCAGTGGGTCAGTATTTTTCATACCTCAGCGAAGTGCAAGATGCTTGAGAAATATTCTGGTAGCCTATCGTCTTTCTGTCTTGTCTAGCATCATGCAGCGCATCGGAGTCACATAACACACTTTTAACCATCGCTGGAAACGTAAAAACGTGCAATCAATACCTCGCGGTTCGTAGGTTTTGGAACGCAATTTCAACTACCGTCATCGGGCTGTAGTTTGGTTACACCTTCTTTGGATGACGGGCTGATCTCGCAGGTGAGGATTGATCCCTCGGTCCCAAAGAACACGATTACCGATGCCTGCATTAAGTCTTAACGTATCGTTGCTACTGTGACCTAAAGCTTAGTATTTCTCTTACCAATGTAATATTTCCTATAGTTCTTTTAAATAAGACATCGCCTTGTTTATGTGCGGTGCATTATGATGTTCATTTATGTCTAGCACGCCGTCCCACCGAATTTAGATCTGATTGAAATTTTTGTGCGAAATCATGCCATTCAACTACCTACTGAAGCAATTACGTTGTGTGCGAGCGGTATATGCCAGCGGTTGCAGTCGGTCTTGTGCATTGTGGCCACTCATCATTGTTCTTGTACGGCAGCGTATCGTCGGCAGCGTTGAGAATCATTTTATGATAGCCGAGATCGTGGTTGGGTGGTGGTCTATTAACTATGCTTGGCACAGATTTCTTATTCAAGTGAAAAAATATTTCTGCTTAACATCAGTCATCAAATGTGTTGGGATGATGTGTCTTGCTTCATTAGAAATTCGCGTAGAAACGTTTGTTTTGAAGAACTGTTCATTCCATTTTAATTTCGAATGATTGTTGAAAAATCGTTTTATATATTTGCTGAGACGTATAGGTCTTATGGATTGTTGTATGAAAGCAACACTGTTGTAAAGGGATAGAATTGGAGATGATCATACGTGGCCGCAGACGCTTCCCGCGCACGAGTTTACTTCATTACATTTTTAAAAGCTAGGCTCGTGGAAACCACACAGTTAATCGAACTTGTAGGAGGAGACCTTTTAATTTCACTTACTGTTCGATAGATTTAAATTTGAAAGATTTAGATAACTTTTATTTTGAATATTTTCATCTATAACAAGTATTGTTGCTGCCGCGTCTTACTGCCGTAACCTGGATGCGGATGTGAACTCGAACTTATTATTTCATATGCTACAATTATTTGCGTTTTATTATTGAAAAGCGGGACGCACGTAGGAAAAATCAGGAAGGAAGGTACAACCGCATTAATATTTATGTAGGTATAGATGCCTATAGTGAAAGTGATAACTATGACGCCTGATGACTGTGTTGTCAGAACTGTTTGTAAATAATCCTAGCCAGGTAATTCTCGTTATTTATCAATAAGCCTGTCTCTGGATGTGTTTTCTTGACCAGTTGTTTTATTCACTGATGTACTTTTGACTTGTATGATTACTAGAAAGTAATTCCTAACAGGGATCTCTTGCGCTTCGTGATTTCTCATAATTTTTATTCGAAGTTCTTACAGCACGTCAGTGGATAGCCACTCATTATTTACGAACAAAACTCATTGAATCTTCCGTGGTCGGTTTGTCTAGATAACACTGTTCTATACAGAGATTTTTTTCTTGAGGCAGCCTCGTTAAAGTTGTGGACCACGAATTCAACGTTCTCCCACGCTCGGCATTGTACGATCGGAGTATAAAGCGCAATGGGCACGATTGAGATGCAATGCTTGACGTACGTGAACCCTTTCGAGTCTCCCGGGACATGTGTTTGCTGCAGATATTTTCAACGAGTTTAGCGGAATGTATATGTCGCAAGCACTTATAAGTATGGATCAAATCTGACACTTATGCTTCATTATACCGTTATTTCGTTTTAAACAACACCATTTGTACTGGTTTACTGAAGCAAATATCTGATTTTTAAATGTATGAATAAATTTTGAGAATATCATCAGAAACTGAGAATGATGAGAACGTCTTCATGGAGTCCAAATGACACCGCCGTATGACTGCGACGTTGCGATGAACTTGGCTCTCCTGAGATTGCTTTTTTGGCACTCCAGGTGGTCGTTGAGAACATCTCGTGGCTGCTGCATGTCAGGACTGCTTGTGATGACAGGCTGAACCTCCCAAATCTGCAATTCCTTCTAAAGAGGTCCACCGGACCACGTGTGCTGAAATTGTCGCAATGAGGAAAAATGAAGGGAGTCCAACTGCTGACGTTAGGGGTAAGGATATTGAAAATAAGAGAAGTGGTCCGGCAAGCCTCAGGTCCCGAAATTGCCGGATTTGGTTGTTTCAACCTGTACAATGTTGTTTTTTCCTCTCCACAGATGCCGGCATGTTATTCCGGCCCTAGCCTGGGCACAATTGCTACTGTGCCTCTTATATACTAGATGCAAATTAATACTCATATATTCATGTCTATTTCGAAAGTTCGCGTTCTGTCTTTACATACACAGTAACAATTCTACGTATGCAATGCTACAATAATAGCGATGGTGATACGAAAATCACGAGCATTCAGGACATTTCCTAAACCTGCGTGCTCTTCTGGGGTTGGTCGCTTTGCACGGAAAAGCAGGACTTGCAACAGTCTTTCAACTACCAATATTCTTCCTGTTAATTCATTTAACTTAAACTGGAAACGTGTGAAAATAAACGGTTTTTGAAATCCCTGAACCGTATTGAAACCGAGGACCATAAGCGGGATCATAACATGCATGCATGCATGTTAACCCTACAACGGCTGAATTATCCTCGCTGTGAGACTGCATTCAACTTCGTGAAGAAAGCTAGCTGCAGTCTTGGGGAGCGGCCTGTGTAGTGCCGCTGGTCCTCCTGCGGCTCTGTACATTCAAATGAGTAAATGAATGACTTTCAGTGCTTCGTAACAGTGTACAAAATTCCACCCTTGTCATGTTCGTGGGTTACAACAGTAAGTTTCTGTTTTTGTTTTTAACTAAACTTCATAAAAAATAATAATTTGGGTGCTAGAACTTTGTAATCTTTTTTTGTAGTTTTTAATGAATTTTCACATTTGCCATCCTCGAATATAAAATCAGTAATGAATATATTGCTAGTAATGAACATAATGCAAGTTTAATGCAAAAGCAAAGTTCCATGGGACCAACGGTTTTTTTTTTGCACCAAAAAACATTGACAAAAAGAAAATTTGTCTTGCCAGGAGCACACTCATGTTGGCAGTGTACCGAGCACAGCGTGCCTGCTCCGCCTCTCAAATGGGCGCCTGGACCAGGGCAAGCCACTCTGTCTCAACACTAGAGGGACTCTAATGTCCTAAATGGAGTAAAAATGTAATATATCGTCTAGCGGCGAGTGTTTTCTTCCTTAATGAATCAAGTGAAATGGGGATAAAATATTCTAAATCATCTAAATTGAACTTTACTAAAGTTGAATTCTGACCAAATTAATTATGTCAGTTGCTTTTAATCCTCTACTTTGTGCTCAAACACCAAAGATTGTGTCGACGTAAGCTGTTTGGCATTATCGTTCGCCGTTCTTTGGGGACTTGAGATCCTCGTAGAATTATTGATCATTTTTCAAAGAGGAAGAATCTTTTGATGCCCTATATGTGGGCATAAACTGTCGACTTCCATCGTCGGCGCATCTTCACATCCAGCTCTCACGAAGAGTGTTGGTAGTATGTGTCGGTATTTCTGGGTGTACTTTTTGTAATTTGCGCTTGCGAGTCGTAACCGCAGTCTATGATAATTATCTATTGAAAGACTTTTGGATGCAGTTTGAGTTATAATGATTCGAAATTTTGAAATGGGTAACTTTGACTCATCCGTCCTTCTAGTCTTAGTCGTTTCCCAAGCGAGAATTTCCCCCACTTTAATGGTCTAAATGACAGAAGTCAACGCTGGTCGAACTGTAAATGTTGTGAATTTTTTTCCCAAACTTCCTGCCTTCGCGAGCAATCCCTGACCATTCTAAGCGCTTAAGCTTGATTACGGAAAAATATTTCATTTATGGCTGATACTTCGAACCTTGCGAGGGTCCAATTTTAATTTTTCATTGTTTAGAAGGCCCGATCCAAGAAACAGTCATGGAGGGCGAGGCTCGATTAATAGGGTAAGAACCTCAACGTCACGCCAACAGCCTTGTTCGTGTCACGTCTGCCTTCGATGTCGATTTTAGACGTCAAAGCCTTCGTCCTAAAGGGGGTTGGTGAGAAAGTTATTTCTGAGGGAGCAAATGAAATATGAGCTGGTGTTCTTAAACTCTCGGTAACATTACTGAGATGTGATGCGCTTTCAAAAACGCTTCCACAAAAAGACTAATAATACTCATTATTTGCCACCCTGCAGCGCCGTAGTGAAGCAACTGTAGTCCTTTGTAGCGCACTGAACGCCTTTTCTGTACCTCGTAGTTCTGGATTAACACATTGCACGATTTTTCACATGCAGTCTTTTGTCTTCTGTATGATGAAACTCTTAGTTACTAATCCCTTGCACTGAGCGCTGGCATATCCACTCATTCATAATTTCCTAGCCTCGGAACAATCATACTTAACGATAGTTTACTATTTGTTTGATAGCTTCATCAGTTTAATGTTACGTTTTCGCGTAACTTCTTTTTCTTAAGTAGAACTGGCGATTGTAAACTTTCGTATGTCTTTTTTATACTTTCTTTTCCCCTCAGGAGCATGGAATAGGCCAAAGGTAATAGGGTTGGGTTAGTTAGGTTTGTCTATCCTATGCTATGTGGACTGGCGCCCCCAGGGGAGCACTGCTAGGTTACCTCAGCTATAGGTAGGCCTTCGGGACATTCATCTTTCGTGCCCATTTTGCTTCTTTCCGTTTTCATGCCTCTTTGGCTGTTTATTCTTTATCTCTTCTTCCTCTTCTTTCTTAAATTGCTGTTTCTATGCGCGGGGGATCTTGTTTGACACCTCTTGCATAGATTCCCTGTTTTTCTTAGTCCATACTAAATGGTCCCTACTCTTTCGGTGCGAGATAGTCTGAGTTACTGAAGCGCTGCTATCCTTACTACTACGATACTTTATTTTTTCCTATTTCAGAAGAGCATAAACGTAATTTTCTATGAGATCCTTCCATGTCGTTTTAAATGGTGAAAAAACACCATAATAATATCCTTCATTTGTCAATACTTCACTGCCCTTCGTAGAAGCATGTTTAAAAACTGAAGTACAAACTGACTTCGAATATTACCTTGAGCAAAATTGGAAGTGTTGAGCCGGGTCACGTCTTTTAATACGGAACCTTCTCCGAGTCTGGTTGAATGTAGCGTGACTTGAAGAGGCGTGAAGCAAACTGACAACATCAAGTACTTCTACCCACGTCTTAGTTTATTCTTAATTAGTGTAACTTTACTATTGAGTGTACCAGAAAATCAGGACGCCGATAGCTGATCACGATACCGGGATGACGAACTCGTATGAAACGGGAATTTTGGTTACAGTGATTGAGTTCTTAGCGAGCTGAAGCTCCCATTGACGTTTCCAAATGAATTATTTATTGAGTTCTATTTTCTGCGTGGCTCTAATTTTCGTTGTTTGTGTGCATTAGGTCATCATTTAGCCAGTTACTTGCGTTGTATTCAATCCTTTACTCTATGCTCAGATGCCAAAGATCGTGTCAACCACGTGAACTGTTTGGAATCGTCGTTCGCGCACTTTGGCGACTTAAGATCCTCATAAATTCTTGTTTATTTTTGGAGGAGAAGGATGAATCTATTGATGCCTATTCTCGTCAGCATGCCCTAGAAAAGTGGGACAAGCAGCACGCTTATTGGAGCAATTGAGTAATGCTTATTGTATGAGTTAGTTTTTCACATACGCACGGAGGTGTTTGTTTTTCTGCCTGTCTTCCTATCTCGTACGTGTTGCCGACGTATTATGGGAACAATTCCCGAACAAATGTTCTCCATGCCTTATCTAAAAACTTCATTCCGTAATTTCATGTGTGCACGGTAGAAAACTGATATACATAAAATATACCATTCGTAACCTAAGCCTTGTGTTGTACTCGGATATCTTGTACTCTGGCAAAATGTCTCGTATCTCGTATTCTGCCTGCATAGATGTTTCAGATCGTGCCGTATGTCTCATTATGTTCGGATATCTCTTTGCCTTTCTTACATTGTACTCGGATATCTTATAATATTCTTCTCGAATGATTTACATCGCGTGTGTTTGTAAACTTTATTCTTGCCCGAGTAATTTTCCCCGTGCTCTGCAGTTGGACCTTAAGCCCGATAGATAATCTGGTATCCAGAGACGCTGTCACACCAGAGTGACGGTTCCTCATTATTCGCCTTATTGTCATCGCTCAACTTGCATCTTTGTACAGCTTTGTCCTATTTATTTCCGTTTCTAAGATTATATATTGAAGCTGACCTTGGGCCTAGTCTATTATCCTTCTACTACCTGCAGAGTTTATCAGAAGCAGGTGATGACGATCTACCGTTATTGTACGTCATACGTAGGGATAAAGTTAGTTTTCTAACAGAGGAAATGCTTAGACTTGAACACGGGGCTGAACTTCGATCGAATATGCATATTTTTCAGATTATGCTGCAACTGGATTTCCAGCTCTCTGGGTCCAGCACACTGCACTTGAGCACGTACCCCATAAATATGAACTTCTAAGTAGCATTTTTACCATTCAGCTCTCATGAAGGTACCAGCACTCTAGACTATATTTGTGGTAATTAGGGCTTGCGAGTCGTAACCGCAACCTATTACAATCTGGTGGAGGGCAAAAACAATCTGGTGGGTCGTAACCGACCTCGCACAAGAATATTTTCGATTCGTTTTGCTTCTTCACTCTTCAATACCGTGCTACTGCCTGCACTACAGTATCATTGCGAAGCTCTCGTTGAGTTTTTCTACGTCAATGGATCTTCAGAAGACCTTTCTCGACAGAAGTGTTTTTGAGGACAAGAAACGAGGTACAGACATTCTTCAAGTTTTTTTTAGCAGTTAATTCATGTTGTATGTTCTTGTGCGCTCTTCGTAACAGTAGAGGTGACAGAATCTTAAGCACTCGGCTACCATCGCGAGACAACTTAGCTTAGGTTTATTTTGTGCAGGTGATCATATCAGAAGTTTATATTTTGTGTCTTGTTCTCACATCACATGTTGAGCCAACGATGCCGCTTTTTCACAGATTCAACATGCTGTAAGAATCCTCTTTTAGGTCGCGAAACGATATCAATGTCAACCAAGTTTCTCAATTAACGCGGGCGCCATGCGAAGGGCCCCACCGGCCTACCTACTCTACGACAAAACATCAGTACCGATCCATTTTGAATAGTTCGCCTCCTTCGAATAGTGACTGTGGTAGAGCAATAATAAGGGTCAAACCCTAAGCTTCGCTGTTTTGACGTTTAATATGAGATTTTTTGGTCAATTAGGGACATCCCGCAAGGGGTGGGGGTGCCCGCTCCCACTTGGGGCTATCCTGACGATCCCCCGGATTCCTGAGTCCTAGTGAGTTTGTGGTTGCTTTAGACTGAGTCTCTAGATGGAATTAAAACACTGGTGTGTGCATGTGCAGTAAGTAATACGCGAAGTCACCTCTTCGACAGACCTGCTAACTATTAGGTTCGAGCTGGCAACTCTAGTTTTCCATTGACAGGTGGCCCCTCAGGGTGGAGAGGATAGACAATAGGATTAGGTTAGGTTTATCCATCCTATGCTTTGGGGATTAGCGCCCCCAGGGGGCACTGTTAGGCTACCTCAGCTATACATAGATAGTTCTTCGGTTTTTCCACTAAACACTATTGACGGTGGGTTTCATAGCTAAGGTTTCTGCCCTTCAGGAGACAAAAGATAGGCAATTGGTTTGGTTAGGTTTCCTGTCGCATGTTATGGGGACTGGTATCCCCAGAGGGCACTGTTGGGCTGCCTTAGCTCTAGAAATGACTTGGGGACTTCTGTCTTTTGTGCTCACTTTGTTTCTTTTAATTTTCACATCTTCGACATCTATTCTTGGATTTTTCTTCCTCTTCATTCTAAACTTGCTGTTGCTATGCGCTAGGGATTTTTTATGGGTACACGCCTTTCGCCCGAATTCCTCCTCTGTAATCTATATTACATGATTTCTTTTCTTCGCTTTATTTGGAACACATTTCATATGGATAGGTAGCTTTAAACTAACTAGTATCTAGTTAAGATTTCTGGAGTAGGGGATGATCTTACAAATTATTTGCATTGGAATATTTGAGCGGTCAAGCTCAAATGCATTGTCACCTATTCCATGTAGCAGTATCACTGCACAAAGGAAAACATTAACATTAGAAGAAATACAAAATTCGTTATCGCCCAGTGTTTGTGAATTAAAATCAGTGCATGCACACTTTTGTTGACTACTTACAACGTGTATTTTCGTTCTTATTTTGTAACAGTTTCAATTATCACAGTGTGCTAAATTTACAATCTCTGTGTAAAAGTGTCAATAAATTGTGGATACGACGAGGGGCGAAGTCTCCAAGATTAGGCTAGCAAAGTATCGAGGTCTCTGTTTCTCAGGCGCAAGTTCATTCCTTCACAGCCAGGCGCAACTGAACCGTCGCGATGGGGAAACGGCAGCACCAGAGCGACAAAATGTGAGTACAGACTCTCTTAGGTCGATTAGCAAGATGTGAGTACCGACTTTCTTAACACTTTTACTGTAACGTGCACCATATATGGTACAGGCATCATCTAACGTAACGAAGCACTAACATATATGAATACAAATTTTTAAGTTTCCGTAAAATTTGTGTTCATCACTCGAATAAGCTAGTTTAGATTAGGGGGGTTAATGAATGGGAAAACCATCTCTTTATTTGTCCAACATTTCTTTATACCTAAAATGATCAGTATCTAGGGGGTTTCTTCGACAACTATTCTTCGAATGTTCTTAATTGTAAAATCGATGTAGAAGTATTTAAAATGTCAAATCGGTGCCGAAGTGTTTTAAAATTGAAATCGTTACAGGAGTGTTTTAAAATTAAAATCGTTACAGGAGTGTTTTAAATTAAAATCGTTACAGGAGTGTTTTAAATTAAAATCGTTATAGGAGTGTTTTAAATTAAAATCGTTATAGGAGTGTTTTAAATTAAAATCGTTGAAGGAGTGTTTAAATGAAAATCGTTATAGGAGTGTTTTAAATGTAAAATCGATAGAGAAATGCTTTGAATGTAAAATCGGTACCCAAGGTAGGAGAACTGTTTTCCGATACCAACCTGAGCGAACTGACTCGCATTCGGCTTAGGGAAGCTCTTTCCAATTCTGCACCTCCTTCGTTATCCCTTCTTTGCCATATTTTCCTCTTCATTCTTACTTTGCTGTTTCTATGCCCTGGGGATCCTGTGTGGGAGCATGCCTTGTGCTCAGATTCCCTTTTTTTAAGTCCGTACTAAATGGTCTCTTCTCTTTGCGCTCTTTGGGTCATATTCACGTGGATAGGGAGCTTTAAACAAACTAATCATCTAACCTGTTTTACTTGGCGTAATTCGGTCTTGTCAGGTACCTGACGACCACGGAGTGGTCACAGTTCTATGGCGGCTACAAGAAGTCGTCGCATTCTGGCGCAAAGGCCTCCTTCAGGAGACTGCCTCTCAGCCACTGCTGCCTGTCCCTCGTGCCCTTCAGCCACCCTTACATCGACCCGCAGGGCAACGTGTACGATTTGGAGGCAATACTCCCCTTCATCAGGAAGTTCAAAGTGAACCCGGTCACTGGAAAGGTGATTAGTAGCCATCGGTTCTTGAATGTCGATGACACAATGATAGTGGTCGTTTGTTGGGTTGACATATTTCTCTGCGTTATAGGCATTTCTTTTTGTGTGTTTTTGTAAGTTTAGGGGAACATTATTTTTTGTAAGCATTATTTAGGGGGAAATAAGCGTAATTTGCTACTAGTAGTTTTTTTAGCCACTGAAGAGCTAAATGATCCATTTTAGTGCTTGGATAGCGTAACCGTAAGAATCTAAATTTTTCTGTTTCAGAAAACTAAGTAAGCATAATACATCTAAAGTGTAGGAGGCTGGAGACATTCTTCCTAAAGAAATTTTTTTTTAATCCTCTGTGGACATTGGGTAGACAATATGGTAAGGTTTGTCTATCGGATTGGGGGCTTTGTGTTCATTAATTAACGAAAACTGACGCTTAGCAGTGTCCAAAGAGTGATGCCTCTAGTAAAGCTGCAGGAACGTTGATTCGTTCCTCGATCTCTAAGATAGTTTTTATGTTTTGCTCTAGTGGTTCTCATACGAATGTTGCTACGGTCAAATTGGTAGTTGGGAAGAGTGTGTGGGTGTCCTCATCTTGCAAGAACCGATACTCCCATTCACCGCTACCAGATATCTCGAGGAAATGTCTTGTGTACTGAGCATTTACATTCAGATCATTACTGTGTTGAATCATTAAACAAATTTATTTGCATTTTATTATGTACGAATTCACCTCGTAAACAAAAGGTATGCCCTCGACATTGTTCTTCATGTTTTTATTCTTAGAAATTGTTCTTTGTTTTTATTCCTAGAAATTGTTCTTTATTTTGATTCCTAGAAATTGTTCTTTGTTTTTATCCCTAGAAATTGTTCTTTATGTTTTTATCCCTAGAAATTGTTCTTTATATTTTTATCCCTAGAAATTGCTCTTTATTTTGTTAAACTGCAATTGAAACCAAACTGCTAATACGGTTTTCTTATTCCAGCCTCTGAGCGAGAAACAGCTGACCCGTGTGACGTTCCACCGCAGCGCCGAAGAATCGTCCTCTGCGGGCGGCAGCAGCTCAGCCGACGGAGGCCTGGTGGTTGAGTACCACTGCCCCGTGCTCTACAAACCATTCACCAACAACACTCACGTCGTCGCCATTAAAACCACAGGCAACGTTTTCTCTTATGAGGTGCGGGGCACGTGGAGTTTCCCCGTCATCTACAGAAATTTCCAGCATTACTTCCCATCTCGTAACTCTGTTCGCATGTCGAGTGCTCTTGAGTTTCATTTATTTGCCATATATTTTCCTTCTTTCGTTTTCTCATACTATTGTGATGTTTTTCTATTTAGAAAATTTTTGAAGCGTTTTTAACTTCTTACCATTGGGTAGACGGTGGAGCAGCTGAACGTAGATTTCTTCTCAAAGATTTAAAGTATTAATCAAGTTCAGTTTGAATTACCTCGCTTGATTTCTGTACGTTCACGCTTCATCAAAGTTCTAACCTAAATTATTAAGGAATATGGAAGGATGCACTTCATTCAGAGTTGGTCTAAATTGGTGAATAAAAATGCTCTCAAGCAATCCGATATCTTGTCAACTGCTGGGCCTATGACTGTAAACACTCGCCATTGGGCAGGCTGTGGAGCAGCTCAACATCCGAGCGAACAACTGGCGGGAACTGCTGACGGACACGCCCTTCACACGTGAGGACATCATCACACTGCAGGACCCTCAGCACCTCGAGAAGTTCAACATTGCCCGCTTCTACCATGTCAAAAACGATGTCAGAGTTGTAGACCAAGGTGAGACTTGTGCAAATAATGAACTCGAATAAACATGATTAGCAGCAAACATTGACGTTCCAACTCATAGCTCTATTAGCCTAACTCTAATTACTACAGTATGCTTACCTTCCAAGTTTCAATCTTCGTGGCATATGAATTTAAATTTGTGTATTAAGCTGCTAAGCTTGACAAAGTGCTTGACTCTGGCATTTGACCCTGCTTTGTATATTACGGCGTGCGTCAACCGATGTGAGTATTGCACAAAATTGATTGTGCTTGTTTTCGATTGATCAAGGTGGACTTAGACGTTATTCTGTAATGTGTTGTGTTGATCATTGCTTCACGACTCTAATTGCTGTCATATGCAGAGAACAAGAAACAGGGTTCCTCACACCGTCTAAAGAACATCAGCAAGGACACCCAGGACATTCTAGAGCACTTCAACAATACCTACAAAGCTGATGAGGCACCCGACAAAGCTGACGCTCGCCGTCCCGACAAATTTAATGCGGTGAGACAACACGAGGGTGTTGATATCTGGGGAACTCAGAGGTGCTTCGTGGCCGACTTGCAGTCGTTCCAGCAAACAGCCGTCTCCCCATAGAGCGGTATCAATTTGAGCTAGTATCAAATAGCACGAAAGAAAATTGTACCGTAAGAAGCAAATAGGGCGTATAATACGACGAAAATAAGAACATTCACTTGTTTTAAGATAAGTTGTTTACTGGAATTGATACACTTTTTGCGAGGGACAACTGTTCAAGACACTCGATGCTACTACTTTGATGTATCCTGTACTCATCTCATGAGCCTGAATCTGTGAAGAAAATAATATTTATTACACTATCGACTAACTGATGTTTCCTCTCTGGCTTTTCTCCGTCTCTGTATCGTTTCTTAGAATTTAATAATCCGAGCGCACCACTTGTAGGAAGTGAAAGCGCTCAAATTCAGGCTATATTTTTTGTAACAGCAGTCAAACTGGTGTTGATTTAGCCACTCCAACAACACCTCCACGCTAGCTGAAGTTTGTCTGTCAGTTCAAGTTGCTACAACTGTGTTATGGTTTATTTTAAATTTGAATTTGTATGCTATGATACCCGAAGAAATGTGTTATTGGTTTTAGGTGTCTAGACCCATTACCTGACGGAGACTGTAGGATTATATTTGATTAAACTATCAATCGGGGATTTGCGAATAAGCCTAGAACTCGGAGGAAGCTGTCGGAATATTTTCGATTTATTTTATGTTGGAGTCCAGGCCCAGCACTGCACTGAGGCTGCAGTAATACATTTCTTTAATTGTACGTTGAGATCCACGTGACTAAAAAAAACGCTCTTAAAAAGGGTTAGAATAAAAATTAGTTTAGATGAAAAATTTTTAATTTCAAATTTCATTATGTAGCAAGAACAGGATTATAATCTTTATAGAATTATTTGACAAAGGCTCCACTTAGCTTCGGATCGATAGCAGCTGGTGGGGAAGGCTATCTCAAAATACCGCAGAGATGGTACGATAACCGGTGCACGAGGTAAAATAAGGTTCAGTAACTAAGGAACAGCCGAAGTTGTACCCTGGTACAAGGTTATTAAGAATCATTACTTATGTTTAAGTATAATGAAATGTTTCGTTTTTGTTACTAAATTTTGCCAGAGTGTGCTTTTCAAGCAATCGTTACAATTGACGAGATTGTTGATAAGGGCTTGATCCCAGGTAATGGTTTGTTAGTTTTTATCGGCAGTTTCATTTAAATTCAATATTACGTAATGAACACGACTCCGATTTTCCACACAGATAAAATTACATGCCGACAAATATCTCTACTGTGAATTTAAAAATGAAGAATTTTGGTTTCACAAATTTGGTTACTCTATTTTCTTTCTAATCAGAACTAGCTTGTTCGATTGATGAACACAAATTGAAGAAAACTCGAAAATTTGTATTTATACATGATAGTGCTTCGGTTACATTAGGTTAGGTTAGATGATCGCGTGTACCATATGTGACCCACTTCGGAGTCAACATGTTAAGTTGACCCTTCGCTTCTCGTAGCTTAGATACTATAAGACAGGAAATTTTATGAACAGAGTTATGAATACCCCAATATATCTTTGGGATTGCCCTAACACGTTATTTGCTGCTGATGCAAATGCTTTCTCCTCTTCAGTACCGAAATTTGACAGCACTTAGCGAGGCTTGTTGGACTATGAAATAAGTTCCGATGCCAAGATAATAGGAACTTATGTGATATTTGATGAATAAAACTTGAAACTTTATTAATTAGTAAATTAATGACTGGAAAGAAGATCTTCGCTTAGTTGCATGCAATTAGTGTATAAAAGTAGAAAGAAATGTAACTCGGCATAAACTGATTGGGGAGTAACGAAAAAGTGTTCTTGAATAGTTTTCGTATCATTGAATACAGTTTCGTAAAACGCGACCGATTACCCGAGATTTTTCTATTTAATCCAGTTTCTTACTCTAGCAGATAAATTACTCCGGACAGTTACGTTTTCCCCCAAAATGAAAGGAGTGAACAGCTTGCGCTGAAGTTACCAAAGAGTTTGGTCGGAAGAATTTGACATAGGTGTAATCAAGCGTCGATCAGCCACCCATGAACCATCCGACGAATTACTCGGACCATTCTTTAAGGACTCTGCGATGAACTGACGTTGCAGAGCTCAAGAATTGGAGTTCGTTGCCAGTTGCACCCACGAAGTTTGGAGCTCGATCTACTTCGTGAAGATCATCTCGCATGAGCCCGTGAGGCAGCGTTAGTTGTAAACCGTTTGGCCCGAATGACCAACCACGTAGACTGCGCTCGATGATCGGATTGGGACAATTTAGAGAAATATTCCTGCAAAAGAACGAATTTTCCTTAAAATAGGAGAGACATTCATAAAAAGTCTAGTTGTCCAATCACGTGGAGTGTGATCGGGCGCGGCCAGCGAGAAAGTAAATTATAGAAACACGAAAGGTGGTGTGAACTCTATCAGAGCATGGCCGAGGCTGGCGTTCAGCCCAAATCTGCGACCGAGCTCGGTGTTGCCAGACAACCAGTCAGAGTGGCTCAAGCGCAAATTAAATAGGTTTAGATTTAACGAGTCATTACGGTAGTAAGATGTTTACCAAATCGTCGCAATTATAAAGAAGTAGGAGTTTATTTAATAAACCATTGAATTTTATTATTTTATTGATGAGAACACATACCCACTATAAGTGAAATTTAATAATTGCAACCTTCGCCAAAATTCTGCACAGCAAGCCCACTGCTGCTCAGAGGCTGCATGAATGTATTTAATCAATTATACATTGGGGTCTAGGCCCACTACTCGACGGGGGCGGTGGCCGCGAGCCTGACGTCTACGGCGACGTCGGTGGAGACGCAGCACCAGCCTGCGTTGCTGGAAGACCATGTTGTCAGATACGCTCGCACCAAAACTAAAGGTAGGATTCTAACCTTGATGTAGGACCTTTGAAGTGACTCTAGTATACGTATTGTGTTGTTTGTTATGCAGTCGGCTTTAGGCACCTCTGTCATTGTTGGGGCATTTTTTATGGCTCGTAAGGAGACCAAATTTTAACCATCTAATGATATTTGCCATCCACACCAGTATACGTCTCATCTATTCGAATTCATTCCTCAATAATGGTAGGGAATTCTTCCTGAATTGTAAAAATGGCGTTTTTCACTTCTGTGAAGGATAAAAAATTAGTACTGTAAGTCAAAAACTGGTTAAGCGCTCATGTTTTCAAGTCACTAATTTCAAAGTTCTAGTTTCAAAATTGATATAACGGAAGCCGTTACGCTGTAGGTGCAGTGATCCTCATTTTGTCACCTTCCATCCGTGCGTTGTGTTGTGATCGATACCCTAAAAGTTTGAGCGTATGGTAGGCAATGAACTGTTCGTATCTCTGGCCAGGCTACGTATCTCTGGAGACGAATTTGGGGAGTCTGAACCTCGAAATCTACTGCGACACCGTGTCCAAGACGAGCGATAACTTCATCACGCTCTGCCTCAAGGGATACTACGATAACACCATCTTTCACCGGTGCATCAGACACTTCATGGTATTTTATGAATACTCGCTATTGGTTGATTTTCCTTTATTTGTCAGTTGGTGTATTTGTCACTTTGTATTTTGTGGTATACTGAAGACAATCTCTTCCTCTCTAGTTAAGAAAGTGACTACGTACGAAGTGAGAGGGTGTGCCAGAATAGAAACAAGAATTTGTACGGACGAAGTGAATACTGAACACGAATGGAATAGTATACGCAAACGTCCATTCGGAAAGGACGCTTCTCGGTCTTTTATAATTTGGTGCAACCCCAATGGATGCTTGGTTTTGCGTGTCATCTCTCCCTAGAAGCCTGAGTTACTGTAAAAAGGACGTGGCTATGCCGGTTCGTCCTTCACTGAAAGATTATCTACATTTTAGAACCAAAGAAGACCATGGTGTTTAAATGGGAGCATGCTTTTAATATTTAGCTCATTATTTAGGAACAGAATCATAATTAAGATTCTAAACGTTACCTGTTCTTAAGAATGAGTTGTATTACTGTTAGGCGTTCTACCTTCAAAAAAAGAATGATTCAACCAAAGATTTCCCTTCACACCATTGTAACACACATCCTTCAATCAGATCCAAGGAGGTGACCCTACGGGCACAGGGAAGGGTGGCGAGTGTTGCTGGGGAGGTGCGTTCAAAGACGAGTTCCGTCCCCAGTACTCACACAAAGGGCGCGGCGTCCTCGCGATGGCCAACTCAGGCCCTGACACCAACAAAAGCCAGTTGTAAGTTTCTTCTATTGCGTGTTCGCAGATAGTCTTCAGATGTACGTCGTAATTGTATAATGCGTGATTTTAGAACTGCGTTAGAAACTAATAGAATTTCTGTTAGAGATGTACAGATATTGTTTAGTTTCATCTTTGACCCGCTAATTTGTAGTTTGTGTTTTGTGTATTCATTGTCTATTGGTTTAAAATAGTTGATGGTATTATTTAAATGCCGATTTAATTACTGGTTAGACCAACAAAGCTGGTTTCGCTAATAGCCATTTAGGTATCGTAATCTCTTACAACTTATTTGATAATTAAAATTAATCAAGTGACTTGGCATATTTTTAGCGAACTTGTTAACCAAGCAAAAGAGTGATGGATTCATAATTGAATACTAGATTAATTTGTCTGTGTTTTTCAGCTTCATCACTTTCCGGTCGTGCCAGCACTTGGACGGAAAGCATACAATTTTTGGTCGAGTGGTGGGCGGCCTCGAGACCCTGAAGGCCATGGAAGCGGTCGAGACAGATAATAAGGATGCTCCCATTAGCCCTATTGTTCTCAAGGCTGCCAAGGTCTTCGTGAACCCTTTCAAGGAAGTCGATGAGCAGGTCAGAGTCATGGTTCTTTCGAAATCAGTGAATAAATTATTCATAATTGCCATTATTTCGAGAAGAGACGCGCCTATTCAAATAAACTGGTCTGTCACTATAGAAATATGTACTTTGATGACTAAGTTTGTGTTCGAACAAGTTCAAAAGTGCAGATGAAATGTTGGTGCTTTCATGAAAACCTTCATACTTTATTTTTATGCAAATAAAATAAATTTATTCCAATTGTTCTCTCATGGGATTTTCTACCCTCAGGCTTGTCAGTATCTCGTACGAAATTCCCAATGTTTTCTTGAGTTTTAGAGTAAGATAGTTGCTCCGTGATTCATGCTGTAAGAGTACTGTACTGGTGTATTTTATTCATCTCTATTTTTGTTTACATACTTATTTCTCATTTCAACGTGTGTGGGAAGGAGGAGTTTGAGGACAGCTGAAATCAAACTGAATGCCGATCCAAATAGGACCTTGGATTTTTTGGGTATGTGCAAATTTTCAAATTGAACGAAAATTTTAACCAATTCATGTCAATCTGCTACGTTCACAAAAATAATGTACACCCAGACGTTATAATGCTCATTTCAACTGAAAATACTTAATTTCAATTTTATTCTTCGCCAATAACATCAAAACCTATCTAAACTATGCCGATTTATTTCAACATGATAATTGTCAGAGTTAGTCCGTGACCCCAGCAGTGGAATGAAGATCCTCAGTGTTTCTACATTGAGTAAAAGCGACAGCTTTCGGTCCTCAACTCTTGAATTTCCTTCGCCTGACTAAAAAAAATTTGATTTCCATTTCTTGTTTTTTCATGTCAGCAAGCTTAAAACCTCCTCATCCATCCATCTGTGCAGAAGTGTAAAATTGCAGTTTTCTTTCATGTTCTTTCGTATGCACTTATTGTGGTGTGTGCAGTTATCTTGTGTGTACAAAAATTGTCTTCTATTCACAATTGTATTTCGGTGTGTGCAGTTAGCGCATGAGAGAGCAGCAGAGGAGGCGGCGGCGGCGGCAGAGGAGGCCGAGCTGCGGGGCGCCAAACGTAAGCGACCTCAGGGCGAAGAGCAGCTCAAGCCTCTCAGGAGCGGCGTGGGCAAGTTTCTCGACCTCAACAAGGTCACTCTCAGGTAATGAAGTGCCATTTGCTTTAATGTTGATCTCTTGAACTCTTACGATCTCGTAATTGGAATGGTAAATTTTGAACATATATTTTGCTCGAACTCGTCAATCACATCTAAAGTTAATATACAAAGTCGTAACTTTTTCGACGCCACACAGATAAATGTATGCATTATTTGGTAAAATACATGGATGACCTAAATTATAGATAATTATTCATGCTCCGGCGAAAAAAATGGACTGGGTCGAGTTGGTGCGGTTCCGAGTTGCTAGTTTATGTTATGTTTTAACGAATAGATGGTTACTTCTGATGCCACCAAGCCATAGCTCATCAAACACTCGCTA
Source organism: Orchestia grillus (assembly GCA_014899125.1). Lineage (NCBI taxonomy): Eukaryota > Metazoa > Arthropoda > Malacostraca > Amphipoda > Talitridae > Orchestia > Orchestia grillus. The sequence goes on from VOMN01012001.1 coordinate 27,376, forward strand.
CCCTAAGCTTGATTGTGAAAATTAGCCTTTCAACTCAAGATACCCTTGCAGCTCTAAGGATTGACACAAGTTTGAAAAAGCTAGTAGAATTTGAGAAGCTTATTAGTTTTCAGCAATAAATCACGTTAAGATTCTTAATTAGTCCCTGCACTGAAGAAGTGCAGTAAACAAAAGACAATGACGATGCTCACAGATATGGAAACTTGTTCTATACACTTTTATTTGAATTTTCTATTGAACAAAGATGTACTGAAAAACTATTTTGCATTGGCTGATAAAATGTGTGAACAATATAGAAATCGAGTAAGAAATAAAAATCAAAATAACGTTGATGTAAAAAACGCAAAAATATTGATGCAATAGCCAGTACTCACTACCCTTTTTTAAAAATGTTCAATTCCACAGATAATTTCTGTGAAGTGAAATATTTTACAATGCCATCAGAGCGAGGTACCTTAAGCAGATTCCTTAAGTATAACTCCTTTTTCACCGTCGATTAGACCCCTCAGGGGGCATAGGATAGGCAGTAGGGTTGGTTAGGTTTGTTTATCCTATGCTATGGCGACCCCAGGGGAGCACTGTTTGGTTACCTCAGCTATAGATATGCCTTCGGTACTTTTATCTTTTGTGCCCACTTTGCTTCTTTCAATTTTCACGTTTTTTTAGTATCCCTTATTTTTTCTTCTTTTTCCTTGTTAATGTGCTGTTTCTATGCGCAGAGAATCCCGTATGGGAACACACCTGTGCATAGATTCCACGTTTTCTACAGTCCACACCAGATGATTCCTTTTCTTCGCTCTCTTTGTAACATATTCCGTGTGGATAGGGAGCTTTAAACCGACGAATATGATCATAATTGTCGCTTAATGCTTTGGACGCCCCATTGTTGTTGTAGATGCAAAAAGCTGTTGTCCTCGGTCACTCCGAAAACAAAATCGAGAGAATGACAAAGAATAGCGATGAACGGCACAACGTTAGCAGACTCAACGGTGGAGCCATAGCGTGCAAATTTTCTGTAAACAAATTTCAGAAAATTATCCGCAGGAAGTTGAGAATTTTTTTTTTCGTTACCAAGCTATTATCGCTTGTCGGAGTAAACATCTAATTTTTCGCTTCTCCTAAATGTTATTGCTGGTCGGAGTGAATGGTCCCGGAAGCGGCTCGCATGGACAATGTATTTGCCACACCCACGCTCACCAAGTAAAGAAAATGCCGGCAATGATGCAATTATAAATCTCGCTCATCTCATTTTAGGCTGATAGCGATTTTACGAGCGTACTTGCTAAGCCCTGAGTTTGCGATAAGTCTTTCTTTTAATTTTGTTAAACAGTATACGGCTAAATGTTTAAGGACCGATATTAAAGAATTTTCTTCTCTTGTCTATTTCACAGCAAATCGGAAGAAGAGGAAGCCAAACAGAAAAAGATCATAGCCAAGAAGTCGGGAAGAACTTATGGCTTTAGTGACTTCAGTGCATTTTAAGATTAAGGATCAGGATCCTCATCTAGGTGCAGTACAAACTCAATTACGATACTGGTAAGAATTTGTAAACGAGTGTATATACTTTGATAGGTTTAGTAGCTTATAAGATGGAGCGTGAAAATTTATCCTTTATTGCTTATTATAACCTGAAGTAAATTTCGGGATGTAACGAGAATTAAGGTCTTTAAGGATGTTTAAAGCACGGTGGTTGATCATTTAGACTTGCCAATCATATACGTATATCATGCCCGCAAACATTGCCCTAGTGAAGGGCAAGTGGCTGAAAAGAGTTCGTTTTAGAGAGCTTTCAATCGAGGTTTGGTTGTGAGACTTTTTAGCTCTTCCAAGCTTACTCCTGTCAATTCTTGAAGGCTGTTCCTTTCTTAGAGCTTATGTGTCTACTGCTAGTTCTGCGTCTCAAGAGTGAAGGCCACGCGCACGACCATTGCTACGATCGTTGTATAAAAGTAAAACTTGTTGACACTATTCGCCTTGCCTTATCATCCCTGACGCTCCGTCTACCGTTCTCTACATGCTAATTTTACGTCCTGGAAATTCTTAACATGACTGTACAGCTTTTTTTGTGTATAGGATACTATTAGAAAATAATGTCTTAGATGAAGACTTTGGTGCTGATGCGATAAGCCCGTGAGGGGCGGGAGGGAGGTACCTGCGCTGTACATTAGAATTGCTCAAGCTGTTGAACGGTATAGAGGAAGCCATACTGATGGATTTTGCAATTTGGGAAACTGCTACAGGAGTGAAGAAAATTATTAGAACATTAAATTGGGCACGTTCTGCATTAAGAAAAGGAACTTCAATGGTAGCATTATAAAATTCGACATTTTGTCTTGCGGATGAGTATAAAATTATTCCAGTAACTTTACATTTCCAGTTTGAACCCATTCAATATGTATTTTACTGATATCCGTCTTTTTTCACCCCTGTCTGAGAAGTTAACAATCATGAAATATGCTCTAGTAGAGCTGATGCAGGTGTGCGTGAGTTGTTATATACGTCGTACATTCCCTCTCGTTATTTCAGCACTTTTATTATTTATTTCTCCATAGCTACATATGAGAGGTGTGCTTACGAGTAAGTGAACGCTTAGATCATTCATTATTTGCTGTTCTGTTCGGTTGATGTTCCCTTACAGCTCCAACTTTATATTTTCCATTATGGGTTGGGGCTGCTTTAGAAAATGTCGCTACTATTCGAAATGTTCAGTGGCCAATATTTGTGAATAATGAAGTAATAATTGGAGGACGATTGTAGGAAAGAGCTTTCTGATCTGCATCTTCAAATTCGATGGGATAAACAAATTGCCTTCCTTTCAAATTATATATTAGGCGGTTAAAATACACTTCAAGTCCAAAGAATTGCTAAGCCAGATGCTACTACAACAACACGAGTAAAATGAGAGTATAAAATCATTTATTACATAATTACAAAATTCAGGATGAAAACACATTCTGGTAATAGGAATGAATGATACAAACTACGTACAAGTTTTATTGCGCACGCGTCACAGAAAAGAAGTTAGAGAAGGAAGCTGACGACAGCAACGCATCAGAACCGTATTCAATACGACCCTATGTACACAGGCCTTTGCAGTGCGATAACGAGTTGGCTAGCCAGATTTCATTTCAAATTATTCAACAAGTTTATTCAGATCAATTAGCCTTCAAGAACATTAATAACAGTTTTTCTCTATTTTTTACATTTTTTGGATTTACTTGGCTAGCACTTGAAACGAACCCTGGAAGCCTCGCAACTGTAGCACAAGAAGTTTGATTGGCCACGAAAAACTCGTCTACACAACAATACAATAAAGACAAGATAAGAAGACTATTGAAGAGGTCCCTAGCGTGCGCTAACGGCAATTTACGACTAAAATTATCGATAAGCACGACTCTAGTCCATCACGGCACGACCCAATAGAGTTTCTACTACGATAAACTAAATCGATGCATAAACTGCGGGTAAGTAAAAGCGTAATTATCATAATAATACTGCCAATGACAGTCTTTCCGAGAAAAGAAAATCTATGTTTCTTCAGTCCCGTCAAGCAGGCCTTCCGAGTGTAGTTCTCGCACAACACGCAACCAGCTCGAGTTTCTGTAGCCTTGAATTACATCCAACGTTTATGACACAGCGTTTTATTGCAACTGTATACGTTTAACGTATACAGCCACAATAAGACGCTTGCTTCATTGATATTACGACCAAGTGTTCTTTTTTTCATCAGGAAAAGTTTCAATAAGGGGTATCGCCTGTGAAGTCAGTTACAACACATTACCCAAAGAATTCAAGAACAACGCTCAAGCAAAATAATATTATTCGATCTGACTGCTTTTATGTTACTTTCAGGACACTAAACTTGTTCCCAGGTCTGGTCATTTACCATACTGCACTGTTTCCGATAATCTCATTTAATGACCACATGCGGAGTTATTTATGAATTAGAAAATAAATTTCACTAAATCGTTAACCTGTGCAACATACAACAAAACACGCACAATCTGGTCAGTTGAGGTACAACAAATCGTGGCCAAAGACCTCGCTAAGTAAGACTTATTCGATAGAATTAGACTTTTGATTTAGTGATTATTTTCACATCCGTTTTTTTAACGTACTCAACATTACCAAGAAAAAATCCATGAGATTGCGCAACTCCCCGTAACTTAAATTGAAATAAAAACACACGCAATGCTGCTAATTAGACGAGCATGCTCCACTCACCACGAAAACACAACTTAAACTTCGAATTGATCGACTCAGTCGAATTAAACGAAAAACCGTGGGCAGTGGTTCTCAAACAATACTCTGATGGAACACACTCGACGGTCGGCAAAACGATTGCTGAACTACTAAATTGCTTCTTCCGCAAAGGGAGTTAAGAGACACTATACGTTACCGCGCTGGACGGGGACGCGCACCCAGTCCGACAGCACCGTTTACGACCAATGAAGCTCACCACGCTACGGACACAAAAATAGAGGATGAAACCAAGCAGTGTAACCGTACTCGCGCAGGAGTTTGTCGCAACAAGCCAGCGACCTCTCATAAGTAGAAGCGACAAGTTACAATAACCTTACCAATTTTTAAATTCAAAACAACAACAGTCCGTCATACTAATTGCTACTAGATTGGCAGCAAGCAGCTCTGTGCAATGTCACTTTTCCTAAAACATTTTAACCAGAATAGACACTATTACCATACGTTCCCTCGCCGCATTCAATTTGACCCCATCCAAAGATAAGACTCATATGAGCCTATTCGAAGGTAATGGGTTATAAACGAACTCCGGAGAATTCTTCATTTGCGCAGGATTGATGCCTCATTAAAATAAGCTGACGAACAACTTTCTTTAGCACCTCCTCTCGGGAGAAATTTATAGTGCATTCCGCTTAATAAGACCAACGGTTACTGGGACTTTTCACTTCTTGCGACCTATTAGCTGGAACATACTTCACTTTGGAATACAACGCTTTTTTAGCAGGAAGACTCTGAAGCAGATACAGTTTGAACTTGTCTTAAAAAGTAGAACATGTATATTTTAAATACGTTGAATTACTTTTGTACTACTGTCGAATGATGAGTTGATTCCAAAATGGTGCACTTACCTTTAATAATAAAGAATTTCAAGTTATTAACAGCCCATGAAATACAGGCATTGTTTATGCCTACATCGAACTTTTCTGCAACATTGTCATAGAATACGTCTCATTTGTGCATGTAATATGACCAATTTCCCATTACGACCAAACAAGCGGAGAGAAATGTGGTCGTACAAAGCAGAATGCACTGCATATTAATTATTGTATTAAGGTGAGCAACGATTTTAAGAACTATCGAATTAGGAACAGCATTTGGATATTAAACCTACGTCGTTTTCTATTTGTCAATCAATCTTTTTAAAAATCCCTACAATATGGCGTTGGAAATTTACTGCCCACATTCACAAATCATTCCTCGTCTACACACCATCATGCAATCTCAGTTACATTTCTGTCTTGCAACACAACACTCCTTCCATCTCTGTTCGTTCAATGCTGCAATCGGCTGATGCATTTTTTCCATACGGCCAGAGAAGCTTAACGTTCGATATTGACTTAATTATTTTAAAGTAAAAAGGTTGAGGTTCCGCTCGAATATTCTAACTAAAAAAGTAAAACGAGAAGTAACTTCTAGAATCAAACACTACACACAAATATGACTAACAAAAAAAAAGCATACAAAAATTAACAATCTGTAGAGGGTACGTTGATTGGATATCGTTTAAATTGGGCTTTAAAGTGAAAATGAAAAGAGAGTCTAAAATTCTGAGTTCCGAGGGGTTGTTAGCTTTACCTGAATCGTTAAAATCGGATAAACGAACAGGCATGCCACACTTCTCTGCGTGTGTGCGTATGGCAGAGTGGGAAGGTACGGATAAAAGGACGTCAGTTCGAAGGCTCCGTTCAGCGCGCTCAGCAACACGAATCCCACTCGGCCATACGCACACACGCAGAGAAGTGAGACATACCGGTCCGTTTATCCGATTAAAGTTTAAGGTAGAGCTGATAACTCATAATTTTTAAATCTCTTCATTTTCAAGTTAAAGCAAAAATTTTAACGATATGCAATCAGCGTAATTCTGCCGATTTTTAATTCTTAGTATGTTATTTTTCCATATATTTTACTGCAGTGTTTGATTGATTTTCTTTTCGTTCTTATTCTAGCATTGAAAATGACCTCAGATGTTGATCGAAACTTCCAATTTCATTGATTCTAATCATTCATTTGTAAAAAAGGATTTTATCAAGAGTTATCTTCAGTCTTTTTTTCCTAGTTACTCAAATAGAGTACATAGATTCAATATTATCCCTTTCAATCTGTTTTGATCAGTCATTTCGTTTTATGAATGTAAAAATTAATCCTATTTAAATGCCCCGACACAATTTATTAGCTCCATGGAAATTTTACCATGCACAGAAATTGACTGATGAACCATGTATGTTAGTCGAGTTCCAAACGCCCGGCCACCGCAACCTATTATGCACGGCCGAATTGTTTCACTTCTAGGGCAAGCTTTACTATATTTGAAAAAGGTAGCACGCAGTACATCTCTTCAAAAATTAGATATATTAAGACCAATGTGCAATATTAGAATGAACAAAGAACACACCACACCAGCATTGCATGAACAGAGTTCGAGAACCCCTTTGGCAATTTAGTTTTACAATGGGACGAGAAACTTTCATAGTCGATTCCAGCATTATAAATGCATTTGGTGTCCAGTCGTGATAGGAGCTTCGTCAATATTGTAATCGAAATGCAGCAGCTTAACTGACTGAACGGCTATTTTGCCAAATGCAATATTTATTTATTCGTTGGTGAGCCACTGAGCAAATGCCAATTTAAGAGAAAAAACTATCCAAAACCGCCACGAGATGAACAATGGAAGAAACGTCAACTACATCAACTTAGAGTGTTTCAAACATACATCAGCACATTATGGTGAACAAACGCATTGAAGACCCGGCCACGTTATCACATATTCGCTCGGCAGGAAACTTGCAAGAAAAAAAACAGAAAAATTCGCGACGGTTGAACATTGAAGAGACGGTCACTTTCTTATACAGTAGGATCTAAAATAGCTAACTAGCAAAATTTTGAAACATTTGTACATCAAGTTTGTTTGGCGCCTTCAGAAGTTCTCGAGATATAAAGATTCGACAGCAACAACAAATTCTCGTCACGATACTGTTCGCAGTTTACCCTAAACAGAATTCTGCCATATAATTTGCAAGCCATTTGTCCGCTCGTACAGGTCAGTCTTAGTTGAGAGAGAAGCGCTTCTGGGATCGGTGGCATTGTAAGCTATCTGCATTCATGTTCTTCAACGGCAGTGAAGTTACACGTTGTCACGAGTGGGTCCACAGTTCAGGTATTTTTTGTCAATGAATCTAACACATAATGTGCCGCCAGGGCCTGAAAAATCGGCTCACCAATAACGCTAACTGGCAAAATTCTAACACACACCTGTTAAAAATTGATCCCATCACGAAAATTCACATTGAACAAAGATAGCGAGGTGTAATCCTGTATTTTGAACTGAAAATCAAGTGAAAGTTAGTACTCATGTGCGACTATTGATTGTAACAAAATATTAGAAAATTCGCAAAAAATGAACTGATTTTTCATGGGAATCCTAAAACAAGTAACACCACTTCAAGGCGATAAAAATCAAAACTAATTTATTAGAAATATAAGAAAAAATGCTATCAACTGAGAGTGCACCACTACTCAGGATCAACAAATTTATCGCACACGATCGATTGCAGCGTACAAAAAAACATGTGCACACAAAATATGGAGACGCGATTCCTGGACTCTTTGGAAATAGAAAATATTTTTTGCAAAAATATTCTAAAACTTGATTAAAACATTCCATTTTAAGTACTCAACTTGGAGCAGGAACCTCTCGTAATTGAGTAAATATCATAAAATACTACGGAACTAAGAAATTCATGCAGTTCAATAAACAGTTTCGCAGTATTTTTAATTTGAGGATGATGACATGCTCCACCTAAATGAAAAAAATATGACCCAAAATGAATAACAAACTTACATTGACAAAAGACTCGCAAGAAAAAGAGCCTTTTTGAAATAAAATGACGTAACAAAATAGGTGAACCCGGTTAAGGAATATCCATATACTTATCATATCCGACATTTATTTAAATAGTTAAGCATAAGTCAACAACACAAAAACGACCGAGTCAAGACGCAGAAGTGCACGAGATTCCACTGGCGCCACCCCAGTCGAGATGACCAGGGAGCGTGGGTAAAAAGAGCGCAGCGCTCGCAGCACGAATCGTGTTGTCCTCGTAGTAAAAATCAATACAAAAGTAGTCCTCATAAAGGTTTACGAAAATAATTACAATAATCAGAGCATTATTAAAAAATAAATGAATATCCATAACGAACGCCTAATATATCGTAGCTTAGAAGACATTTGAGACGGATTTCTTCCAACTTATTTGCGGCTCATTCAATACAAAACCTTCTCCCGCTCAGCTTCAAGCAAAAACGAAAAGTTGAGTTGGCCAACAGCACAACTAAATAATGCATGGATACCTTAACGAGACTCCACCTAGACTGTTTGCACATCACCTTTACAAACCCTAGCGAGGTAATAGATTACTGACTCAAAACACTACGAGACTTGGCCTTTAATGATATCAAGGTACGTAGGCAGTGTCAGACCAAGTGAGTTCTTAACATTTATGAGTAAGTCACTTCAAGACCTGCTTTTGTTCTCTCTGTCTTTCTTACTTTCTTTGTCTCTTTTATTTTTTTTAGATTCTTTTTTTCTTTCTTTCTCAAGAGTTTCTTTGTGCGTACTTTCCTTTCCACCATCAAATATCACGTCCTTATCTTTTTCTTTGTTCTTTTCTTTGCCATGCTTGCCGGACCCACGGGACGTCTCTTTTTCTTTACTCTTAACAGCTGCAGCTGCCGCTTCTTCTTCCTCCCGCCGTTCCCGACCCTCGCGTTCGTAAAATTTGGCATAAGCCTCTTCTGTCACTGCCCGCCAGTTGCCCGTGCTGGCCGTTTCCACAATGCTGAACACGAACTTTAGGCACCTGCGTGCACAAGAGAAATTATTAGCATTAAAACGAGAACGTCACGCAGATACAACACGAATGAAATCCTGAAAAAATTACTGCTAGGCTCAAATAGAACAAAAAAAAGTAACGTAGTAGTAATAAAGGTAGCAACGCTTCAGTAACTCCGACTATCTCAGACCGAAAGGGAAGGGACCAGTTAGTATGGACTACGAAAAATGGAAAATCTTAGTACAAGTGTATTTCCACACAGGATCCTCTGCGGACAGAAAAAGCAAGTTAAAGATGAAAAAGAAAAGATGAAGTATAATAAATGAATGGAATGAAAATGGAATAATTAGCATGAAAATAGAAAGAAGCACGGTGGGCACAAATGATAGAAGTCTCAAAGGCCTAGCTAGAGCTAAGGTAACCTAACACTGTCCCCACAGCTTGAAATTGACAAACCTAACCAACCTAACCCTATAGCCTATCCTATGCCATCTGAGGAGACAAAAAAGTAAAGCTAATAATGTTTTTACAAATTTGGTGTAAAAATATAACTCTAATAATGAGGAAATACAATAAAGTTAAAGGATAAAAACTTGTTAACACAAGATTCTCAGCTATGTAAAATAGGATGTATCTTAACTCCTACGCGTGCCCACAAAACTATGATCACAGTTTCTATCCCAGTGATTCACATCATATACGACTATATGCATATTCTCAGTGTACATATCAAACACGGACAACATGACTATATGCATATTCTCAGTGTACATATTAAACACGGACAACACGACTGTATGCATATTCTCAGTGCACATATCAAACAAGATAATAGTGTGAAGTATGTGGAGCCTTCACATAAAGATACAGGAGAGTCACCGCGAAATTAGAATGCAAAAGGGCTTTTCCCATCAGATTATTGTGTGCATCGCAATACGCGGCCAAACCTTATTGTATTGCCCAAATGTGTCTATCTGAGCAACGATTTTACTGTTTAATCCTTCCAACAAATAATGCTACCTTATCCATGTGATGCCCACTTGCACTGCGTTGCTGTGGCACAGAAGTCAAATTAAACATGCTAGATAGTATAACATAAACCAAGAAATTTTAGAATTGATTTGAATCCGTGAATTAAAGGCAATTTTTACTGGGCTCCCGCAGAGCACGTATACTTTTATTAGGCCAACTAGTGATTAACAGACGATTGTTTTTCGTAATCCCATTTACGCACGTTTCATTTTTCCTTCCCTTGGATAATTCAACGATAATAATTATCAGAAGATATCCATACGTCCATTTAATGATCAAAGTTGGGTTTTGCCCATTCAAATGAACGAGTTAACTTAAATTGTCAGAGCTGTGATAAAAAATTCTTCAGTCGAACAAATAAAGTGTACCCCGACCCAAGGGCTCAGGTTTTGACCAACAATTGTGACTCATTACAAAGTGAGCGTCACGAGCAGTCTAGACTCTCATATTTTAATGCAATAAGACACTGCCAAGCCAGACATTAAAATAGAATACAATTCCTTATTGTTGGACAATCTGTACTAAGATTGCTCAGGAAAAATGCGCTATAATGAAATTTGGCAATGCATTTTACAGAAATTGAAAAAAGAACACAAGTACACAAACAGCACTTGATGCACCTTGAGCACTTATTTCCAAGCATAAATATTTAACGCTTTCACTACAACACCTTAAAGGAGCTATAGAATGCAATTTAAGATGACTTTAGTGACCAAAGTTATCAAGTTTTTACAGTTACTCTACTACCCAAATCCACAAAAGCAATGTTTTCATCGCACCTCATCCCCGTTCTACTGCTAGCTCTCAACAATGTCGGATCCTTCTCACGGGCTAATAACTACTCGTACACATCACAGCGCACCTACACCGAATTACCTTAGCGTTGAGTTAGTTACAAAAAAACACACGGGCCCATTTTGAAACAATGGGAAGTCTCACCCGAACTTGATGAACGAGCCGTGCCGCAACACTGCCGGCCCCTCCCAGCCACCTTGGATGCGGTCCTCCACAGAAGTACGCGAGCACCCGCACCTTCGGATCACCTGCGACGAGCACAGGGGAATTAAGTTTACAGAAAATTATAACCAGACCAATCTAGAATGAAATTAGTTACCTACATTACACAATTCAGGCAGAAAACCAATTCGAAAGACTTCTACTGAACATATATCTAACATAAATACTTAATTAAAGAGGAAATCTTACCTGCTGGATTCGTTCAATTAATGAATTAACAAGGATGAGCAGCAAAATTGAATATTAGTATGAACGTTCAGATTTAGAGAGTGAAAAGCAACCATAACAATTGAACATAGCGAGCTTCACATTAGCCTCTCGATGGTGCAGGAAATATTCTAGGACAAAACGAATGGAATGAAATAAAATTTGTTAGGAAAACTACTGGCATTCATATTCTAAAAAAATAAGTTTAATTTGAACTTTGTGCCTTTAGTTCATTCAAAAATATCCAAGAGCGAGGATATTTTAGGACTAAATACAACCTCATACTGAGTCGTTCAGAGTGGTCTCTCAAGTCAGCCTATGTTACTTCGACAAGCAACATGAACAAATATACATGTCCAAGGTTCGTCTTTATACTTTCATGAATATTTTATTTTTAATTACTTCAATAGAAATGTAACATCAGCCATTGACTTCCATCATTTAGCAACGTTGACACGGTTTTTCCATACTCGTACACCCGTACTATGTTGTGTACTGTATACCGTTATGTTCTACACCACACGCGTCTCCCGCAATAAACGTCTATAAGTCTCGAAGGATTTGACTTACAGTTGTAATCTTTCAGAAATGTTACTCTTGTTATACCGAGGGTCATATCCTATAACCAATAGAGCTTACTTCATACGGAAAAATGAAGTGAGATCACAGAAACCTAAGAGATAGTGACCAAGAAGCAATTCCGCAAAATGACACTTGGGACATCTTCAAGAAAATTGGAGAAAGATGAATTTTCAGTAGATAGTACAACCTGGTACAGACTACCAGAGCCAGCTGTCGCGCTGATGATCCGTTGTAGGTAGCTCAGGGTACCTCCGTCTTTACCGGAGAACTAGGACAGATACTACAAGATTGCCTTCTCTGACGGAAGCGCATGAATTCTACATTCCCTCCCATTGCGCTACCCCTCCTAGATGGGCTGAAAGATATAAGTATCTCTCCAGACCATGCTATTCAGGAACATTAAGAAACGTGCGAGTTCTAGAAATATGAAAAAATGGAAGAAACTAATGACACGATCAAGTAATAAAAAGTCAAATGGATAAGAAGAGTTGTATCAGAGGTTTAAACTGAAAAATGAGGAAGAGTCATGAAGAATGACACATGCACATCGAAGCTGTTGCAAGAAAAAAGCAATTTCTCGCAAGTGAGCTACTTCACAAGCACGTTATTTTGTTGAACTCACACGGCTGCACTGGGCGCAGACGGTGTCTAAAAGCTCTGCACTTTGGATCAAGTTTTCCGAAATTTAACCACTTCGATCTCAGTTATTAAAACGCTCTCCATTTCGGTGACAGACCTCTTCAGTCACGCGTCATTGGTGAGCTTTTTCAATGATTGAGGAAATTAGTCTCATGCAGCAAAGAGCATCCGCAATGATTCATAAAGTATACGACTCATTGTGGAATTGACTCATTATGGAAAAGTTAATTCAAAGTGCAGAATTTTTAGTCACCGCACACCACACGCGACGAAAGGGTTGAAGAACCAACAGTTACATTTCTTAACTCTTGGAGACCTACAGGAACACCCAAGTCTCAGTTTCGTTTTCACTTGGTAGACATGAAGCTATCAAATTATGAGCAAATTTGAGTAGGAGTAGTATTACTAATAGTGTTTTCTAGCGCTTTAATGGCTTGGACTATGTAGCGCCATACATTTTGCAATTTAAAGTTATCCACTTTACATACCACCATGGAGATAATTTTGCTTACAAGGACAGACGTGCAACAAAATCTATCAGACAAAGTAGCGGCAGATAAGTAACTGGTATCTCAAAATCTTCCATCACGTACCGAACGATACAGCTTTGCTCCAAAGCTCGGAAGTTGAAGAGGTTCTGAATTTTCCAGAGGGTGAATACTACAGAAACTAAGATTTTTTTTTTCTCTCCCTTTTATCCCAGCACTCTTCGTATCCTTTAAAGATATCGAACATCCGAGAGATCCAAGGTCACCGAGCGTTAATTTCGCAACTTGGAGAAGAGGTTTTAGAGATTAAGAAATTTAGATGGCAAGCTGCCCACCCGTTTAGAACAAATTTGAAAACTCTAGGAGTCTACGACTCGACGGATAAAAAGAACTAACAGCAACAAATACCCCTTCACCCCAATCTAATTTTCTTCTACAATCCTATAATTTTGCCGCCCCAGCTTAAATATTGCGAGGGCGGCCAAAATCATGGATGGCCCAGTGAACAAGTTAGGCTAGGGTACGAGTCAATTTTTAAAAGATCATCAGTTCATGTACCTGGTCAGAACGGCTGGTCATGACAGACTGGGCCTCTCTCCTCAGGCTCCTCGCTCCGACGCTGGGGCCGCTCGAGTGAGGCTTGCTGTCCTCGTCCTCTGGGAGACAGAAGCGGTAGCCAGGAGCTCCGTTTTTGTTGTACGCCTCGCGGTACTTCTGAATGCAGTCCCGGACCTGGAATTGGATCATAATGGCGCAATTACGGACCGGGAATAGAATCATAATGGCGCAATCACATACTGGGTACTGGATCATAATGGTGATATCAGTGGTGGAATCACTGACCTGGAATTGAATCATAATATCACAATCACGGACCTGGAATTGAATCATAATATCACAATCACGGACCTGGAATTAAATCAGAATGATGATGTCGGTTTGTTCACCTTTCTTTACCATATCAAGCAAATAACAATAATAATGGTACAATTCGAGACTTCCCTCAATACCTATTAGTAGATACGACAGGCGGCACGTTTCACACAATCAAACATAACTTTAGCATACGACACGCTATGGATTCGAAATGTGAAAATCCATCAGTCATTGGAACAAATAAGGGAACTCTCTTAAAAGAATAGATAACGCAAAATTTAGATCGGAATTCAATGTGAGAAATGCAGACCATGTAGATAATTTACATATGATTCAAGTAGAAACGGAATATAATATCACATTCAAACTTCGTAGCTTTTTAAATAGTGGAACTTACATGCGACACATTTTGATTTCATACCACTATATCGTACGCAGAGAATGAGCTAGGTAAAGTGTGTGTTATGCTCGTGGAATAAACAGCTTCATTCCTCAGAATTTTAGAACGGAAATAGATAGAAATTTGAATAGGCTTTAGGTACAATGCTTTATTTTACAATAATTCAATTTTTTCCAGGTGGACTCTTTGACACCCTGACTCGTAGAATTTTCGATCTGTCACTAATTCAATCAAAGAACAAAATAAAAACAACTTTTAGAAGCAACAAAGATTGTACTTTCTCTGTAATTTTTGAAACGAGGCACAAGAAAAATAAATATTATGGTGAGCAAATTATTACAATCAGGAGCGCACTGAGCATCTCTATAACACAATAGCAACAAAATGGCCAGCAAAAAGATCCTAATTCGGACTTGATATGTTCAAGTCATAATTTTGTGCACCATCTGTGGGAATGATTATGTGATCGGCCCCGAAAGCTCAACTAGCCCGTGCATAATAGGGCATATACGGATAGCAAAATCGCAGCAAATTGCCCCATACTAGAGAGCACGGATTCCCAATAGGTCGTTATTAAATCTGGCCACACTTGAGTTGAGGTAAAACGCCTGTGCATAATATACGATAAAAGTTCAGTCCATGGCATTGGTTAGTTTCCCAAATTTCCAATTAATTGATATTTCACTGTCCATAACTTTTACATCTAGTGCACTGCACCCAATTCAAAGATCACCCAGCACCAAAGACGCGCTCATCGTAAAAGGCAGACGTTGCACAAAACAAACCTGTTGCTGCAAGGAACTCGATGTAGGTTGGGAAGTGACACTCTTCTGCCCGGAGAGATCACACCGGTATACGCCTCCGTCCACCATGCTGCCATCGCTGCTGTAGTTCACCAGCTCGTATTGGCCCGAGTACTGAAAGAAACGAGTCACTAATGCAACTGTCTAAGCTAACGATGCCTTGAAAAGTTATAAAATGGTCATAAATCTGAAGCAAAATGAACAATGTCGTAAGGAAAGGGGAAGAAAATCAAGTGAATTGCCAGAAAAAGAGGAGTTACAACTATTTTTATTATCATCTATTATGTTAATGAAAAGCAAATTCGGCTCATGCCACGTGCAACAGTGAAAGAACAGGAAGCATTTCTGACCCTTACTGATAGGGTAATATGCAAAAAATTAAAATATTTCAAGTAAGACGCGAAAAACCTGGGAACCGAGAATAAATGAAAATCGTATTCATACCAAAATTTCACAGAAAATCGAAAAAAAGATCACCGAAAGTGAAGAATAACAGTAAGAATAGTACAAAAGTGACTCGCGCTTCGACAACATAGAGCACATAACGCCGAATCCATAGATGCAAGTTGTGTGGACGTGTCAGATGTTCGCTTCTAAACTAAGTTTATATTCATTTCTACTTGTATTACTTAGCCTAGTTTTCCTTAGACCTCTAGCTTCAAGCTCTGAGTGTTTTTAGATAAGTTATCCTTCGAACGTGTGTAATCGATTTAATTTTGTTCAATGTTTCCGTAATTAATTGCAGTTTAATTGCTTTTACAGTCCAGCTTTTAAGGTTATAATTTTTGTATTGTGATGCCTGTTGCGTATGCACTTATTTACCAACTTTATGTATATTTAATTAAAATTTATGCATATGCGTCTATTCTAAATAGGCCTCTGTAACCCGAGCTTCAATGACTGTTATTCCAAAAGATGCTTGTCTTTAACCCAGCTAATCCTGAAGGGCGAATTACGTCTCTGAGGTAATTCGTCAGGATAAGATCGCTGCCGCAGTTTGGCTCTGACCTTAACAGACTAAATATGGCAAAGACAGAACTCGCCGGTCTTATCCTTCCAAGTCGCCTTGTGCTGAGACTTGAAGCGAGTCTTAACGGACTAAATACGGCACAGACAGCTCTCTTTAATGAGTACTGTCACAGTCCGGCTCCGAGAGAGAAGTCTCTCAGTTCCCTAGCGGGTAGACCTGCTACCGTAGTTTGGCTCCGGCCTTAGCAGACTAACCACGGCGTGGACAGTATTATCGGGTCTCACCAAGCAAGCCGTTGCAACTCGACGACGCTTGCTCGAGCCTTAGCGGACCCACTACGGCACTGACTGCCTACCCACCTTGAGGTAGCAGTCGAAGTGCGGCTTTACCAGACAGTCGTCCGGGGTAAAGCCACTTCGCTGGTACCAAGTCAATTTTTGGACCAAGTAAACCTGCCACAGGCTTAGGTATCTAGCGTGCGACCAAAATACACGTCACCTCGTTTTCTTAACCCTCACACTTATTGAACCCCTAACATAAGTAGTTCAAATTTTACAGATCACACAACGCAAATTATTAACACTTTAAGTGCGGTTCTCCACACAGGTAAAATTTCATGTTGGCAATTATTTCCGTTGCGGATGTAAAAATGAAGGATTTTGTTTTCACAAATTTGGTTAGGCTATTCATTTTCCTTCTAATGTAAACTAGCTTATTCAAATAATGAACACAAATTTCATGAACACTTACAAATTTGTATTCCTATGTGTTGGCCCTTTGGTTACGTTAGGTTAGGTTAGATGATCGCGTGACCACATGTGGCGCACGTCGCGCTTAAAGTGTTAAACAAAGTATTATGTCTAACATAGGTTAACAATTTTAATAGATATACATAACACCAATGTTAAAATGCTACACGCGCAGAAGTAGAGAAATAAAATTGGTCGTAATAAAAATGAATTTCAGTTTTTACAGCCGTGGTGTGAGTTTATAGTTTCAGTTAAATAGCAAACTGGCAGATGATTATCAGAATATTGCACCATTCTTACTAATTCACAGTTTAAATTTTGGAGACCGAGAGTCGTACGTTAAGTCATATTTGCATGAGGCACAAGCGCTGTGGTCCGAATCCAGAGTTTTGAAAAAATAACACACAAAATGAAGAAAGATCAGAGCTTTCGTGTCGAAAGCCGATCATCCGAGTTCAACCAGCCTACAAACCAGTATGGCATCAACGCTGCGGCCGCGAAGGCCGGAGAAACTCGTAGGCCGAGCAAAAGTGGGCTTCGAGTAATCATCTAAGAAGTGTTTAACAGTTAAAGGAACGTGGTATTGATTGTAGAGCGGCTGGGGATGCCGCTCTAGAAGTAATCGGTGAGTCAGTCCGGTGAGACCACCAAAGTGCAAGCAGCATCTTGCTACCTCCATAAGGCGATTGCGACACCAGGATATGGGCAGCTCACCAACAGTGGGCTTCTTAGTCCTTAATTCATTTTTGACTCCAGAACTTCAACGTTGTTGCCATAATTCTTTCATGGTAGCTTTGATGAGGGTAGTTATTTCGAAAAGGAATAGCTAAACCTGCAACCAAATCGTTAAAAACACCAGTTAATTGCTTTACAAAAATAGAAGCAAATTTTATTGCAGACATTAAAAACAAGGATCTGGCAATGGGTCAAAAAACAAGGCTCCAACCATCTAAACTAAGCCTTCTCTCATCAGTAGCTGTGACTTTATTTGCATCATGGTCAGCTCTTTCATTTCTTGAGATTTCTCATTTCCCAGCATATTTTTACCTGCTTTGATACCAGTACAAATCGTGTAAGAAACGCTGCAATTTCGGTGGTTAAGGAGTGATAACAGTTATAAATTTTTGTGGCGTCGACGACGCTCATGGAATCTGAAGAAGCGGAAAAAGTTAGCTGGGTGTTCCTTGATCATTTTCAACCCCTCAATTAAGGTATGTCATTCTACACCTAACGTAGATATTTCTTTCGACAGTTCCCCGAAAATGGCGGCGAAGCCCACAGTGCTCCACGTTTTTGAACCATGGGTATAACTTTCACTGAAAAGACGTGTTTGAAAGCGAGGTGTTCTAAAAACAGACCTCTTATAACATCGGCAGGTAGCAGGTAGCGCTTTTTTCATGGGAAGCATACACCCAGGGTAGGAAGGATCGATCAGAATAAGGAGTATTGGCGTATCATCGTGAAGTATTTCGCGCACACTCATGGATCCTAAGTGCATCGAATTTATTAGTCCCGGGTAGTTTACTTACGAATTTAAGAAGTAAGGAAAGGGAAGTTATCGTCCCAAAGGCTCATGTACACTCTCTCCAAGCGGGAGATATCGGCAATTGATCTAACCGCACAAGGAATTGCAGCCTGAGATGCACATGCCGCAATCAAACGGAGGGTTCTCCGCTCTCCACGCAGGCTGATTGTTGGCGATGTTCGAAAAGCTCCGGTGCAAAACCGCAAAGCAGTGTGATGCACTAGGTTCAATTCTGAGAGTATGGTCTCTTTGGCGTGCTGGTAAATGGTGCAGCAATTATCTAATTTACTTCTTATTAAAATTCTACAGAAGCGTATAGCACCGACACACTATAGGCTCCCCAGGATTGATTAGCCATACCGTAAAAGGTTTATTCTCTGGGTGAAATCAATTTTTAGGGCAATGAGATGAGGTTTCCACGAGTTTATCATCGAGTCATACCAGGAACTTAGTACTACGCGTAAATTTACAGGATTTCCTTGCAGGGTCGAATAAGGAGGCCTCGACCCTGAAAGTGAAGCTTTGCAGTTTTCTGAAGCAAAACAGAAAGCCATGTTCAATGGCCCATCTGCTCACATTTTTGGGCACTCTTTGCATTTTGCGAACTAGTGCTGGTGGGTGTGCAGAAGAATACACCAAGAAATAATTCACACAGAGATGCTGAAATGCCCACAGGTATGAATGATGTGATTTCGTTTAGCGCTATATTAAATAGCGTGTAGCTCAACACGCTACCCTGCCTGAGGCCTTCCTGTCAAGACTGCCCTTCGTCCCAATCTAACTTTTGATTTATCTCTCCAAGGAATTGCTGCACGCACTAGGCCATGTTGCCTAGAAGGTTGTATCTGTGGAAGCACTAGAGAATTCCATGTCACCATACAGTCTCATAAGCTTTCACTCGATTGAGATACATACGGTTTGTCGATGGTCACCAGGGTTAGCTATCAAATGATTTGGCCAGAGAACGAGGGCGTCCGTTGTTCCTCCCATCTGGAGGTAATTAAATTGAATAGGTTTCATAAATTTCTCTGCCATCTTATGAGTCGAACGTTGATTATTTTTTCCAGGAGCTTGATGACACAGCTTGTCAGAACAATGAGTCGAAAACTGTTGATATTGCCTGAAGGTTGGTCTGTAGTGAAATGAGGAATTATAGGTTTTATGTAAGGAACTTTGGCCGGAAAATTTAGAAACGGTCGAAATAAATTGGAAACAACTTCAAAAACTTCACGGGCGAACGTGATGACACGTCTTATTACGTGATGACACGTCTTATTACGTGATGACGCGTCATATTACGTGATGACGCGTCATATTACGTGATGACGCGTCTAATTACGTGATGACGCGTCTAATTACGTGATGACACGTCTTATTACGTGATGACACGTCTTATTACGTGATGACGCGTCTAATTACGTGATGACACGTCTTATTACGTGATGACGCGTCATATTACGACTATGAGGTGTTGACTGACACGTCTTAAATATTGCCCTGTTAGGCAACTTTTTTATTTTAAAATATAAAACATAAGCTTCTCATCGGTATATATCATTGAGTACGTAAACGCCACTGGGCGTTGAAAAATCTCCCCTAATTCGAGTTCCGCATTAAAGATCTGATTATCAATCCACCAATTATACATTCAAAATTTGCCATTATACAATTTGAATATCAAGTACCAATATCAGGATTATCCTCTCATTACCTAGCCTCAAAATTGACCGTTCGTGCCGCCTCCTTGTTAACAATTTTACTCCGATTCTCCACACAGGAAAAATTTCACGTCGATTTACATCGTTATAAATGTAAAAATTGATTCTTTTTTCACAAATTTGGTTATCCTACTAATTTTCTTTCTAATCTAAACTAGCGTATTAGAGTAATGAACACAAATTTCATGAAAACTTAAAAATTTATATTCCTATATGTCAGTACTTCGGTTACGTTAGGTTAGATGATCGCGTGTGCACATATGACCCGCTTCGGTTAAAAAGCATTTATAGAAATTCACAACGCTACCGTTTTTTATAACGAAATAATTAACAGATCAACATCCCCCAAACGATTTAAGATCGCAACAAGGCACAGGAAAAGAAAATCTGATATTATAGATTTTAGTTAGAAGGGGGTGTACGATGGGGAACTCCTAGAAGAGTTTCTTAGAGGCAAGTGCTCCTGTGGGAGTGACCTAAAATCACCATAATTACATAGATAACCACGAATGTTCCATTAGAGCAATTCATTTATGGCCTATTGCTTGTGCTTGGTTTAACACGTATAGGATCCATGATTTCAGTCTATGGATGATCTGTTGCTTGATGATGCGCTCTTAGCTTTATTGCTCCTTGGGTGCAGTGGCACTTCAGGAGGAAAAGGGAGGGGTTTTGTTGAAAGGCTTGGTGAAGGCAGGGTATTTTTCAAGCAAGTCGGAGTTCGGAGGCAATACCCTCTGGTACGGTTCTCACTCTTTCTAGGGAGCCCACAGGACGTGTTACACGGAGGTCAGGTTTCATGATAATGTCACGGGAGATTCTTTGCGTATCTGACGCATAGTACGACAGGTCATGGCTGCCGCCCTGACCCTACCCTACTGAGCCGCCCAAAACAAGCTGACGATCCAAGCGGCGAGTCTCACTGACGGAGTCATGTACCGAAAAAATGGTTATATCTACTAGAACCAGCGATACTTCTATTCGTCCGCTTGGTATATTGGAGGGTTTTAAGACGGTTTGTTTTTTACTGGATCTCAATGGTACGTGGCTGTAACAGTATTTCCAAGTTTTGGGAAAGCACTGCCATGAGGAGATGGTGCGTTGCTCTAAATTCCTTTTCAGGAAGCTATAATTGATAAAATTGCTCTCAGAGGTTCATTGAAAGGCGGGTCAAGGCCCGTAGTATTTTTTCGTGTGCAGGTTGTGCAGTGCTCCTGGCTTGTTGCTCCAGGAGTTGCGGCTCACCCCCAGGTGTACGTCTCACTTGACGCATGAATCTGTTTGTCGCAGGATCATGTGAAGCGGTGCTAGTATTACTTCGAGTTTCACTGTTGCGAGAAGTTGAGCATTTTTTATATGTTTTTCTTTCGGCTTCGGTTCCGCTCAAGCTCGGTTGGTCAGATGTTAGATCTCTATAATGGGAAAAAAGGATGAAAAACTAGGATAAATGTTTGACGACATCTGCGTAGATTTGAGGTTTTATATGACGGCTGATAACAGTACACTTTGCTTCATCGTAGCTGAGTCTTTGATTTGGTTGCATTGCTAGCTCCTTTCCTTTTAGTTTTTAATAAAAGTAGGTATTCGAGCGAGCAGGGTGAGGCTTTTGGGAGTAAGCCATCTTGCTGTATTTGTGCGCGGTAGTTCAAGTTGGTCTTCAGCATAATTTTCACATTTGCCCCACTCAGGCGGGTAGGTCTTCGCTCCAAGCCAAACACATAGCACTTAAAACAACGACGGTGCTATGACAGAGATGTACTGCTGAACTGAGCACTGCGTCCATCCGATGGGTATGAATTGTGTTAAAAGGCACCTGTCAAACGTAAGAACGTAGATGAAAAAGGAACTAATGCACCTTATATATCCTCTTTGTCTGATACAGCGCTTTTACATCAAACTGTTGTAGTTACTCCAACAGTTGTTTATCAGTATACTTTGAATAGTTAGAGTACCACAGTGTGCCTTTACTCTCATTTAAAGTTTCATGAGGAGTTCTCTGGACTCTCAATCTAGCCAGGGATCTTGTGGCCAAGAGAGCATGACCTTGTCGTTGACTTCTGATTCAACTGAAAGCAGCCGTTACAAGCCTTCGTAATTTTGACTGGTTTGATCCCAAGCTTGCAGTTAGCTTTAATAACACCGACGTGACTTACTGATGAGCAATCGCTGGATTTGTAGAATCTTATAAATTCTGTGAGCAGTGCTTGATTCTGGTTTTTATCATAGATTAGGGTTTCTGTTAAAATATGAATACGCAGACCGCATTGGTTGGGTCGGAGAAGCTGTCCCCTGGGGCTTTTACCGCTCGAGTCCAAACCTCAATTCGTCAAAGGGATTTCATAGGGCTTTAGAGTAACAGTAGTTGTCTCAGATGACCCGGTCGCAGCACTTCCACTCGCAGGAGTTAGCGATGGAAGCCTCGCCAGTGGAGGATTGAAAAGTAAAGTCCTAAGGAAGTCGTCAACGTGTGCGTGTTCTATTTCAGAGGATGAGGCTTTTAGAGAGAGTCTCGAACTACAAAGTTTGAATTTTATTATTGCCATAGAGAGGCTGGATAAGACGCCGGGCCTGCGTAAAATAAACTCCTGCAGAAGAGTCCCTCAGTATTGACGGCAGGGGACCAATAAGTTCGCTGTTCAAGTACACCAATAGAAACCCCAGGGTCCAGGTTGAGACGGAGATGCACCTTGAGCTAGGTTGGTCAGATGTATCTGATTACGCTCTCTTTAATTAATGGGAGGAACGGATGAAGGATTAGGATAGATGTTAGGATGGAAAAGGTTCAAAAAAGGTTTTAGGTAAGAGTAGCCGGTTAAGAAAAGAGAGGGACACCCCCACGGGTATGATGTAGCCAACATTACCTGACTCCTCGAACAGTAATCGGGGGAAGTGATAGAAAGAAAAATAAAAATAAGTTAACAATAAAAGAATGCACGTAATAAAATATATAAAATAAAATAAATAAAACAAAACAATAAAGTAAAAGAATATAAGCTAAATTTACCTCATCGAGGATGATGCACGCATGATTGCTAGAGACGTAGTTGCAGTGGCCGTAACTCTCCAAATTGACGTTGTTGTGGCTACCTGCACACAAGAAAAATACGTCGTTGAGTTTCAAAGAGGCGTAAAAATTAAATTATTTACTTCAGCACTGTCGATCAAGATGACTCGTTCTATGGAACATCAAAGCGTAAAAATTTGTGTATACATCAATACCAGATGCCCCACTTCCTAACTGTAGTGCATCAAGAATGAACAATAAATTATATAAACTATAATTTCGGGCATAGAAGAAGCAAAAGGTTGGTCTTTGAAAATGTGGAAGCGTCATACTGAGGTCTTCCAAACCGCCGTTTTCCATTTCGCACATGCAATATGCACGCAATATCTATAGCAACTCACGCAATATTGATCTCGGGCCAGGGTAGTAAAACTTATTCTATTGAGGAACGAACTAGTTCCTATTCCCCTACTCAATCGAGAAAGTCACTCGATACTTTCTCATTATCAAGATTTCCACACATTGACAAGGCCGTCCCACACTCGAAAAAACACCCGCGCCTGAAGCATCCTCTCGGTATCCGAAGCAACCAGGTGACACTAAACCGAGTAGAAAAATATAATGCGATTATCTTAACGAAAAGTCAAGTGTGCTACAACTGACAATAAAGGGATCAGCATCACACCTACATACATCACTGAAAGCAGCATAAATGTGTTCGTACGTAACGTTTGTAAGCTGGGGGAACGAGTCACAACCAAGAACACAACTTGCATGCGGCCGGCTAAACATGATCTCACAGACCGTCATCGGCTACACCATGAGCGAGGAGAAGCGGTCAGACCACTGGACAGACCCTGATGGCGCGAACGTGCTCCAATAACTCAGGCTGTGAAAGCTTTTGACTCACTCACGAGCGACCAATTTTCAAGTTGACATCCGAGACCACACGCCAGCTCGAGGAGCACAAAATGAAATGAAGATGTACCACCAAACCTCGTGACCTAGTCTTAGTTTATTTTAACGGTACTGTGTGGCTCACAAGGAAATTTTTTTACGCTGAACAATCAAGGATAGTAACGTCGCATGGAGACCGGTTTTGGACATTTCTGTTCACATACGCCATGGTTCATAACCTCTGGCTGAGCTGAACTTAGTCGACTGGTTGGGTCGCATCGTGAGAGGATTGGTTCAGAGAGTCTCTTACAAACCAGAAGCGCCCATATATTCCAGTTATTCCTATGGTATTTTATGAGACCGAGAATTTGTACTTATTTACCTTTGCCGACGGTGAGGAGGCGGTACTGCATGGGGACGGGAGGGGCGGCGTCTGGCGGAGGGACTTGAAGATCTACCCAAACCTGGGGGCAGTAGGTACATGATTCATGAGGCTTCTCCTGAGAAGATATTGAGCCTTTACTATCTAAATTATTCTCTAGTCGACTGAAATTTCTAGATCATACAAATTTTCCATAACAGGTACACGATCGCTAAATAGGGAGTACAACAAACTACAAAAATAATACATGAGGCAGTAAAAGGTAAATAACACACATTGACAACATGTTTAGTTGGTAAATTTGATTGATGAAGCTTTTCCTGAAGACATCTCAATAGCACATTAGCACACACAGACGACTTGTATTATTAGACAGTACTAATTAAAATGGAACATTGCACAAATTGCAGAGCAAGAATAATGAAATAAATTATGAGATCCATTTCAAAAAACTTTACTGAAAATATTCGGACAAATCTCAGCAACGTTAGGACAGTCGCTGTGACACGCTAATACCGCTCACAGATGAATTTCCTGAACGATTCTGAATCAAAACGAGAAGAAGTCAGTTCGTATTTCCTACTCGAATATTTCTAGGAATGGTCCTTAAACTGCTCATTAATAGTAATTTCACTGAAATAAAAATTAACCAGTGAGTAATATAGGATTCATTTTAATTTCTCCAGTAACAAACAGAGTGCGGAGCGCAGGGATAGGCAGAACCGAATGTAAACTGGTCGGACATCCTAATAACGTCCATACAGCCAATACAGCTTTAAATTTTACAGCATTAGCTTCCCAAAATGAAATCAACGAGCTCCATAAAGGACATTTGGCATTGCCAGTCAACCATGTAATCTTTATTACAACGAGTTATACAATAAAAAGACGCTTACAGGCAGCACCAGAACCTCAGAAGCAGCCGTATGTGTGTCCCCTAACAACATTCAGCACTCTACACACAAGCAGCTCTTACACTGAGTTGAGGGCAAATGCAACAAAACCGACTCTCGAGGGGCACAAGAGTAAATTTCTACTGCATTTGAGTTGTAGTTGTAGTAGTAGTGAAAGCAGCGCTTCAGAAACTCAGTCTATTTCGCACCGAAAGAGTAGGGACCATTTAGTATGGACTTAGGAGAACGGGGATTCTATGCACAGGGTGTGTTCCCACACAAGATCCCCTGCGCATAGAAACAGCAAGTTAAGAAGGAAGAGCAAGAAAAGACAAATAAGGAATAGCGAAGAAGGAATGAAAACGGAAGGAAGCAAAGTGGGCACGAAAGACAGAAGTCCCGAAGGCCTATCTAAAGCTGAGGTAGCCTAGCAGTACTCCCCTGGGGGCGCTAGTCCCCATAGCATAGGATAGGCAAACCTAACTAACCTACCTCTATTGCCTATGGCCTATCCTATGCCCCCTGAGGGGTACTGCATTTGAAGTCGCTGGCAATATCACCCAAAAAAATAAAGATGTTTTCAGATTTAGCGACAGGCCAGAGAGGCCTATATTCCAACAGACGCCAACAACTAAGCTAAAAAGGAGTAAATTCTACATTAACTAAGGATTCGATGTGGATTATAAGGGAAATCCTAGAACTTGGTCAGAATAGTTGTGACACTGAGCAACTAACCGGTTGAACAGAGGGAGGTTCGACGAGGGGGCAGAGGAGGGCATGGGCAGGTAGGGCGGGGGCTGTATAGAGGGGGGGCGATGGAGGTGCAGTAGGGGTCTGCTGCAGCTGCTCCAGTCTCTGCATGGCCAGCAGCTCCACCAGGTTGTGGTCCAGCGAGCTCAGCTCACCTGCTCAAACACATGCTCATCTTAACCAATTGTGATTCTTGAACCTGAACAAGCAAGGCTTTTTAAAATAGATTATAAGAGTTCACGGCACTCCAAGCGTGCAAGGCATTAGAGAATACCTGACACTCTAAAAAATACTAGGCTTCTGTAGAACAGAAGTATAGCAACTCTTGGTAAAATGACTGCATGGCGGTTTGTAGAGGTTTAATTATTTTTTAATATTTACCTAATAGAAAACAGATTAATTTGTTTCTTTCCACCAAATACGTCAATAAATTCCTATGCTACGAGTAGCACGAGCCGATGAGACATTGAAGCTAAGCAAGTCACGTTCACCAGTCCATTCAAAACAATAAATTGAGGGACACCCTATTTTCCTTCAGGATAAAATATGATACTTTGACCTATTTACATTCTCCAAACGACGAGACATGAAAAGAAACGAAAGAAATAAAGGGCGCGCAGTAGGAAGCCTGAGTACCGCACCTACCACTGCATGAGGCAGAGAAGGTAGACGGGTCCTACAGCCCCAGGTACTGACCGCCAGTTACTGTGCCTAGGATACTGAGGACAGCGAACCACACAATTCTACAAGACGGTGAGGATGAATATGACTGTCTCGGTGCCTTCGGTGCAAGGCAGCTGGAGGACAACATCGCCTTGGTTTAGAGAGGGAGGTACATTCTACTGACTACCATGCATCCACTCCAGGGCACGGGGGCTCTAACACCTGAGATATTCCAAGCTTCATTGTGAGGAAGACAAGCACATAAAATTCAAGGTACTGCTAACAAAAGAAGAGTATTCTCCGTGTTCACTTTTACTGCAAATATTTTCGCTGGGTGATAATGAAAGTAGGCCGACACAGACTGCATTCATGAGAATTGAATAGCAGATATCACTCAAGTAGAAACAATTTCAACAATTTTCTCGAGCACGTTTCAACTTTACAAGATATAATATTCTCACACAATAGCTAGTGGTCCAGTAAAACGCTTAATTAATGTTTTACTAGTGCCTCATGCCGTCAAAACTGACGAACTCTTATGAAATAAATAGATAATTTTCTGTATCACTGATACAGATTGCATTATCCGACAATCTCGCTCATTATGAATACGTATCCGAGAATCTGTGCTTGGGAATTTTCTCCTAATTCCTTCACTGCTTAAATGATCGCCAGAAAAACATATATATATTATACCACACATATTTTACATATACGACTCAAGAAAATTACACGATATTTTCATACAACGTCGAGAGCCCCCCAAAAAATTTTCCCCGCATCCCCCAACGGTTGGCGATGGAATGCGAGTCTAAAATAAACTACAATTCTTAAATAAAGAAAACGCGACCACTCTTACATCAACTGAAGCTATTACGAGTATGTCTCCATTACATATAGCTTTGTCTCCAATCTTGCTACTTCTAATGGAAGTACAACATCTATCGGCAGGTCGAAGGGACTCCATGGGTTCGCCTGCATCACTTGTTTTGGCTGAAATTGCCATGTAAACCCAAGGGGAAAACATGTTAAGAGATTTTTACCATATATATTTATACCAAAACACATGTCCAACTCTATTTTGTAGCCGTTATGTAGATGACATCATCCCGCTGTCCCCAGCCCAACAACGAAAAACCCTTTTAGAACACTGGAACGTCTTCAATGAAAATGTCAAATTCAGCATGCAAGAAGTGGGCAGTACTTCTTGGATCTAACAATTTTGAAATAAAATAATGACTTCTTATCCTTCAAAATTCACCGAAAGGAAAGTCATGCCAAAAGATACCTGGATTACCACAGCTACCACGCGAAGGCACGATGGAAGAGTGTGGATGAGCATTGCTCCCTGTATCAGAGAACAATGGCTCCGTGCAGCGACTTATATCAGAAATAAGAGAAAAGAACGGTCAACAAAACACTAAGGGCTAACAACTCTTCCAAATAGGAGGCTAACCCATTACGCTTTTCTCTTCAAGAACGCACACGTATTCCCGACAGTCCCCTGCCCAGTCCGCAGTCCGAGGTACCTCAGCGTACCCTACATCTAAAGGTGCTCAGAAAAAAATTAAACCCATTCTCAAACCATTTAACGTCAAATTTGCACACAAGCGCACTAATACTCTGAAATCTAACCCGAGTAAATTAAGGAATAAAGGGTCAAATGAAGTATAATGTCAGGTTGTTTATAAATTTCAGTGTAAAAGTTATACTTAAGTTACATTGGCCAAACTGGGCGCACTTTAAAATACCGCAGGAACGAGCATCTGGACGGTATCAGGAAGCAAGAATTATCTCAGGTATACCAGCAATACAGACGTTTTGGACATTCATTTCATTTCGACAACGTAGGCATTTTGTGAAGTGTTAAAAATTAATATTCAAGGAAAATTACAAAAGATTTTAAAGCATTGGTGAATCAAATAATTGCAATCGGCCTAAGGATGTACTGCATCAGTTGTTTTCTGTTACTTACTCACCAACGACGATCGTTTATACTTCATTTTGACGAAACTCCAGAGTATTTTTTGTTCGTCTTTATTGCAGTAGTTCTATGCCGTAGTGTAGATACCAATAACTATGTAGTGCAGGTCTCGCTCAAAATGCATCGCCCATGACGACGGTTAAGGCTTATTCAACCGAAAGCTTGACCAAAAAAAAATTATTTTCACTGAATCCCTTCGAATGTAAATATTGGGAAACATATGCTTCGTGAATTATTATAAACTGTAAATATATCCCAGAATATTTGCTTATGCTCTAGTGTGCCGACATACAAGACTACTTTTCTCCAAAGAAATCGATCTCCAACACTTCTGGTCAGTAGTTGGCTCCAAGCGACTTGCCATCAAATGGTGAACTAAGTAGACTCTGATTTCTGCTAGCTGCACGATAAAACGATTCAGTAAACACAGAGCATCGAGCAACTTAAAAACTCGGTGCTTAGTAGCTAAGTACAATGGCAAGGTTGTACAGGACGTCTCACAAAAATGTCGAGCACAATATGGGAAACTCACTGTGCTTGACAGCATGAGCCGCGTGGAGTTTGGTCTGGAGCGCTTGAAGCGTTTCGTGGAGCAGGTCTGATAAGCATAGAGCCCTGCTCTCTGGCGAGTGGTTGCTGCTACTGCTATTGTTGCTGCTACCAACCGAAGACGAGACTCTGTAAAGACACATTGAATTCATTAGCCACACACAGAATGTCAAAAACGAATTAGAGATTCATCAATCTCTATAAGACTAAAACTCTGATTAATTTGGTTGGTTGGTTGGTCGCTTGCTTGTTTGCTTACTCGTTTGTAACCGTTCATACTTTTCAGAAATGATATGGGGCAGAGATTTAAAACTCTTCTCTCAGTAATTAAATTAGAGTTTTCTATCATATAATGGTTACGGCTCATTGGGACAAAAGTGAATGAAATATTTCTTTTGGTTTTAGAAATTTACTAGGAAATGAAGAGTTATTTGATGTTCAAATGGGACTTTGATTGACTATTTGTTGAGGTTCTATCCACATGAAATGTGTTTCAAAGAGAGCGAAGAGAAGAGGGGACCATTTAATATGGACTGTAGAAAACGTGAAATCTATGCACAGGTGTATCCCCACACGGAATTTCCTGCGGATAGAAACAGTAAGTTGAAAAGGAAGAAACAACAAAAAAAAAGAGTTAAGATGAGAAAATTGAAGGAAGCCAATTGGGCACGAAAGATAGAATCCCAAAGCCTATCTACAGCTAAGATAACCTAACAGTGCTCCTCTGAGGTCGCCAGTTCCCATAGCATAGGATACACAAACCTAACTAACCTAACACTACTACTTATCTTACGCCCCCTGAAGGAGGACTTTAAAAAAGTTCGGAATATTATAACTTTTATACTGTCTTTGCACTATATCATTAATGCTAGATTGGTGTACAGCTCCAGTTTTCACTTCGTTTTATTCAGCATCTTTCGAAAGTTTACAGCGTAGGGATGGGAACAACTCTACCGTAATTCAATCGAGATCCTATCAGCACTAAAAATTGAATGGATTAAGAAAACTCAACTCATCAAGCTAAAAAAATGGAAAAAGACTCCAATGAGGGAGGGCTGATTAGAAAATTGAAGACTTTTCTGACCCAGCGGGTCACAGATAGCTTAGTAAAAATATTAAAATGAGATTTCACACCTAATCAAGTCTATAAGTCCGAAAAAGAAGTAAATACAAAGTTTCACGTTCCAATATAAGAAAAACCCGTTAACACTTCCTACACACTCACAAATTGACTATGCCTCAATGAAAGCTGTCCAGGAAACTCTATTTCTACTCGGATTCTCCACACGTTGACTCCGATTCTCCACACACGGAAAACTACATGCCGACAAATATCTCTATTGTGAATTTAAAAATGAAGGATTTTGGTTTCACAAATTTGGTTACTCTATTAATTTTCTTTCTAATCAGAACTAGCTTATTCGATTGATGAACACAAATTTGATGAAAACTCGAAAATTTGTATTTATACATGATAGCGCTTGGTTACATTAGGTTAGGTTAGATGATCGCATGTATCATATATGACCCACTTCGGAGTCAACGTGTTAATATGCAGTCGTCAAAATCAGGATGAAATTTGCTAGAGTGGCCCAAGGAGCATTGCAATATGTTCAAAATGTTGGTAATGACACCCGTACTAGAGGGCTTATTATAGGTTGAGCCTCCCAAATTCGGAATTTCGTCATTCAGTAATTTGTAATTCAGCATAACAATGGAAAATATTCAAGCGATTAGAAAAAATCCAGCTCAATACCATAAGGAATTGGCAAATAAACTGGCCTGTTTCATAAAGCTGCTGTTAGTTTTTGTACAAAGCTAAATGAAGTCTTGTGTAAAAAAATTCGGTCGTTATAGGGTTAAGGATGGAATTTCTGAACCGTTGTCAAAGGTTAGGGTGCAGTAATGTCAACTACCCGAAACAATGGGTGGCATAAGTCGCCAGCAAGCCTCAGGTCTCGAGTTTGACGTACTCGGGAGCTTCCAGCTGCACATATTTGAATAAAGTCTCAACTCTATGCGACAGAGCGCTGGAGGAGGAAAGATGAAAGCGTTTTGTAGAATAATCACATATATCTAAAATTTAACGATTCAAGCACACTGAAGACTTGACCTCACCTAAAATTTTAGGATTCCGTCAAACTAAAGACTTCGTTTCAACTATAACTTTTTATTCAAACACGAAAGATTTGGTCTCACCTAAAATTCTAAATTCAGGTTTACTAAAGACTTGGCCTCACCTAGCGATGTATGTTTTGGCAGGCGTTCGAGCTGCACTGCCTGATGCTGGAAAACTTGTTTTGTTGAGTTGTGCAGTCCCAGTTGATGACGGCAGGAAGAATGGAGGTGAGGATGAAGAGGACCCCGTTGGGCTGGTGCGGGGTATGAGCACTTGTTTCCTCCCTGCCCGGGGAGTGGAAGGCAGGGTAGTGGGATGTGCAATGGTGGACACAGAACTTGGCTTTGGGAGACAAGGAGGAGGGCCAGTGGCGGCAGCTGGAGACTGAGCACTCGGCGACACGGACGGTGCAGGACAGGACAACACTCGTGTAGGCACGGAAGGTGCGGCGGTACTTGAGCTGAGTGCTGCTGTACATGTTACTTTCAAAGGAGCTTCACTACAATTTGTTGAGAGATTGGAAGAGCAGCAGCACAAACTACTGCTGGTTGTAGATGCTGTGGTTCTCGGTGTGGTCGCGGCGTATGATGGAGTGGTCGTCCCAGAAGAGGGCCCTTTGAGCAGCATCATTTTCGCCACACTCGACTGGAAGCTCACTAAGCCAGTCAGCCACTGCAACACGTGTAACCAAGTTGCAAAACATTAGTACAATTGAACGCACTTGAAGCCTAACTTATTACAATAGTAATTCATCCCTAAGTTTCGCCAGAAATAATGTTTCATGTATAATGTTTTTATTCGAAAATTCCATACTAACGCTACCAATGCACGGTATATGATCTACAGCTTTATTTTCAATGGTATCCCGCCACTTACACGTGATCAATATAGCTACTCATTTTAGAGGCCTCTAGGTCCTCTCCGGTTAATTATAAAATTCGTCTGGCAGCTAATGTGTTAACTAATCTTAAAATTATACACAAAGTAACTAGCCTATAACCACCAGACCCACTCAAGACGAATTAACAGTAGCTAAGGACCGAAGTGATATGAGAAACTGAATAGGCAGATAAAGTTTTAGGCGGCTTGTGTTAAAGGTTAGTTACAGAGCTCTACCACCTCCCTCACGAGGGAAAGAGAGAAAAAAGAAACAGAAAAAGGAAAGCACACCAAATGGAGCCTACCACGACCACTTCCAACTACCGTTATAGAGTCAGCAATGCGCATTTAGGTTTACCAACACAAAACCTCAACTACCAACGCAGAAGCAGTAAAATTAAAAGCACGTCAGTGCAACGTGTAACAGAGCTCAGGGGTCCTACCTCTCCAAGCAAGAGCACTGAACTTCCCGTAAATTGAAGGAATTTATTCTCAAATAATGTCCATTTGGAGCGCACAATTGACTACACCCATTCCAAAATCACAATGCAGATTTAGACCCGCATCTCTAGGTTCTAGCGCTTCAGACACTTGGTCTATTCTGCGGTGGACTAACGCAATTTTCCGAATATCTCACCTTGAGGGAGATCTGAAACAAAAGCTCCAAGTACCAAACAAACAGTAAGTAATACTGGGGACATGAAGGGTCGAGATAACAGATTAGGCTCAGATATTAGACAAGTAAAAACAGAGAGAGTACAGACCCTGATCAGTTAATGTTACTTTTTCTACCAGTATTAGAAATAGATTGAAACATAGGCTACTCACAACATCAATCTCTTCTTTGGTAGGTTTTGCACAAGGAAAAGCGGGCGTTTCTGGGCCGGTGTGACCGTCAACACTCAAGGGTCCCTCCGCATCTGCCCGCAGCTGCTGCGCAGCCCCCTTGAGGAAATTTCCGAGTGGAGCAGCAACTCTAACGTCTTCTGAAGCCTGGAGACCTTGACAGTTTGGAGCCTGGACTGGTAGAGAGTTGGCAACAACGGTTGTTGTTTGAGCAGGGCAGACCCTGAAATTGACGAAGTTATTCTGCTCTACTGTCAAGTCTCTCGAGCTACAAGAACTGCTTAATTTACTTGGATAGCTATTGAATACTTGATAAGACTTAGAATACGAATTAAATGTGTTTGTTAATTGAGAAGTGACAACGTGATTGTTATAATACGACTTATTAGGTCCAAAACAATTTTTATTATTAGGCAAGATTTTGCTTGGATAACTGGAATTGCACTCTCCTTCGTGGCTTTGTTTATTGGACTCGTCCAAGCAATCGACCAGCAGCGGCCGCTCTGAAGTGGACGAGTCATCGGAAATGTCCATAATTGGCGATGGCCAGTCAGGGTTCGGGGAGGCCAGGGCAGCAGACGACAAAGAGACGTGCCTCGTGACGGCATCCGACGATCTCTTCTCGGGTGGCCCGGCCAAATGCGATGACGACCGTAGGCCGTCCAACATCGCATTCACCTCCGACCGAACTGAGGTTACTCTGGGCTCACAGCTACTCATAGTGGTGGCAGGGGTACTCTTACTCGCGGAAAATTTAACTTCTGTACAACCGCGACACACATTCACGGATCTCTCAGTAACGTAGAAATCGAGTGAACCTGTGGTGGTAATATAATTGGATTTTATAGGAGTAGGAGAGCTCCTACAGGAACTTATTGTATTCTTTTCAGACTCGAAGGATGGCAGCACACTGGACACAGGCGCCACGGTCACCACTTCCATCTCTTGACCTCCTTTTAGCCGCGTCTCTAATGGAAGACTCTGCGATTTTGTAAATGCGTCGACATTTGTCTCGTTATTTTCAGTCGGTTTAGATAGAATTTTATTGCTCGAATCGTCTATTTTGCAATCACCTTTCCTCTTAGGAACAATTTTATTATTATTTTCAAACTGCTCATCAATGAGAGAGTTCCACTTATCATTGATATCTCCATTACTTTGAATAAAACCTTGAATGCCTTCAACAATTTTTATCCGCTTGAATTTATTTTCCCCTATTACTTTATCATCGCATTGTTTAAGTAAACAAGGCTCTATAGATTTTAGATCTGCTCTGGCACTGGACTTCAACAACTTTCCCCTTTGTGAGGAAGCATAATTATCAGCATCACTATCTTCCCCAGACACTTCAGGAACTGTAGCTCGTAATGCATTCGAATTTCGACCAACGTGGAATTCAGAGTCATGACTATCCTCCCCTTCTTCCTCAGTGGAAATTTCTTTCTGTGATTCCATATCTTCAGAAAGCTGACTGCTGCTATCCAGCGTAGTGTCAGCCTCAGCATCTTTGTTTATTCTATCACAAGGAACAGCCTCAGATGCAGGGACTTTGTGCATGAGAGCGGCCGAGTCTCTGCACTGAGCCTCAACATCAGAGCAGACTTTTGTGCAACCCTCAACAGAGGCAGAGGAGCAGGACGGGGAGATGACCTCATTGCGCACTTCCGAGGAACTGATGCCGTCTTGTTTAGACTGGCACTCGGTATTCGTAGAATTAGAAACAGAGATTGAGTTGCTAGCATCTTTGGAAGAGTCTTCTTTGGCTGGCGCAGACGAGGTGGCAACACTGCATGGGGCAGGACTTGACTGGCGAACATCCGAGGGCGAGGACTCTCTGCTAGACTCGCGTCCTTTGAAATCCGTCGCTGAGAAGGAGGAGTCAGGCTTGAGGCGCTCGTAAAGATGAGAAGCCACGTACTGAAAGGGGAGAGGGGAGGGCAGAGGAGGAGGTCTCAGATGCGCAGGAGGCAGGGCGGGTAATAAAGGTACTGGATTCCTGTACGCCTCCTTGATTGCTTCAGGAACCTGAGTGCAAAAGAAAGACAAATGACGCATCTCAAAAGTCAAAACCAGATGCTGTACACTAGTGCATACAATGAAAGAATGCACGGAGTGAAAATATTATCCCTAAATCGAGAAAAAAGGTTTCAATACTCGATTCACTACAGCCTACTATCACAGTAGCCTATGGCGGTAGCTCTAATTAATACTCCAGCGCAACTATAATGCTGTTTACATATTCTCATAAATAAAATAAGTCTTCAGCAGCTCCTATATTTCGGGAACTTCAAAGTATAGGAACCATATATAAAAGCTGTCAGTTAAGACTATTTGTACGGGCATTTACCGCATACACAACACAGAAATAACCCACATTGAATAAGAATAAGATCAGAATATTACTTAGTTTAAAGTTTTCTATTCACATGAAATGTGATCCAAAGACATCAAAAAGATAGGGCCATTTAGTATCGACTCTGGAGTACGGGGAATCTATGCTCAAGGTGTGTTCTCACACAGGATCCTCTCCGCATCAAAACAGTAACTTAAGCATAAAGTGGAAGAAAAAACAAAGAGATAGCAAAGAAGGTATGAAAATTGAAAAAAGCAAAGTGGAAATGAAAGACAGAAGTCCCGCAGGCCTATCTATAACTGAAGTAACCTAACAGTGTCCTCCTGGAGTCGCCAGTCCCCACAGCATACGATAGACAAACAATACTAACCAACCCTATTGTTTATCCTATGGGTTCGTTTTTTTCCTCAATTTCCGCACTCTGACCATAACGAGAGGTCCCAGTCACAAGCTATCCTCAACACAATGAATAACTGCACCGTGCAGAGTAGTTCATGCTTGGTAACCCGTGATTGAGAGCTAGGCCTGGCTCCTTGGATGACTGCATCTGCCTTGCAGATAAGCTTTAGGTGACAGTTCTAAAAGGGATTTAACTTAGGTAGTTGCATTCAGTGTTTGAAAAGCATCGCGTGGCTGTCATGGAAATAAATTTAAGAATATTTGACCCCCATGTTCTCTCTCCCAGACAAAAAAATTTGCAACCTCCGGTCTACCTCCTGCATCTGTTTTACAGCCACTCCCCTTCAGTTAGTGAGACTCGTTACTAGCGCTCACGGTCATGTACTCCCATCAACCCACAGCGCCTCAGTTGATGCATTCCTCCCATTGAGCTCACTTGTGTCCTATTTCAGTTATACAAAATAACAGTGCTGAAGGTTCATTTTCCTAAACAAAATGCCTTCATAAAGGTCTTGATCTCAGACAAAATGCCAGAAAGGTCTTCATAAAGAAAAAAGTCACATTGCATTTCATCAACAATGAACAAATAATTTGCACAAGTTCACAAATTGCAGAATTATGCGATGCAGTGCCAAAACCATGCGTTGTTCAAGACGTGTATCAGCGTTTTGATTGGCACGGTGCGCACCAGGCACGATAACTCTCAAAATTACAGTCAAACTCCACATACAATGAGTCTTTTCAACCCTACAATACAAGCACAAGAGCAGCTACACAAACTCATAAATTTTTTATCTGTATCATATGAGGAACATCTAAAAAAATGCCTAGAGTATTTTACAATTTTTCTATGTAATTATCTAGCTCGATGCTCTTTAGAGGTTATGTTATGTATGCATACTTGAGCATGAGAGCATAACTGTCCTCAATATTCATGATAGAAATTTGAGTTCTCAAACCGAATCTAGTTGACACCCAAGAACTCTCGCCAGGCAATACTTCGAACACAGCGACATTCAGACCAGGCGCTTCGAACTCCAGTTCATCAAAACTCGTCACTGCAAGCCATTGACCTTTCAAGATAAAAACTCCATTTTGTAGATATTTTAGGAATAACACAAAACTCTAGACAGCTATAACCCTCAAAATAATTACTATGGTCGTTTATTAACATGCTTCCTGCAAGCGTGATCCCCCAATAGATCAAATTACCCAAGCAATACGCAAATCGGGGAGATATTAATGAAGCTCGCTCACCCTGATAGCTTTCCTGAGAGCTCTTTTGATTTTGTATCGAGAAGGAGGCCGCTTTCTGTGGACGAGGTTGAAGAAGCTGCGCTGCACGGCCACCTGGTCGACGAGGCCCCGGCACTTGTCCCACAGCTTCACTCGCTCTGACACGCGACACGAGGTCAGCAGGTGCTCGTCCTGCACAACAGTCACAGGTTCACACATTAAATGTCTAGGTGTCACACATGAAATGAGTCAAATATCAACGTGACACACATGAAATGAGCAATATATCCGACAGAAGTAAAATGAGCAATATATCTGACAGAAGTAAAATGAGCAAAATATCTGTGCCGTAAGTAAAATGAGCAAAATATCTGTGCCGTAAGTAAAATAAGCAAAATATCTGTTCCATAAGTAAAATGAATCGAACGTCTATGAGCCACAGATAAATTGAGTAAAACGTCTATGAGCCACAGATGAGTAAAACGTCTATATGCCACAAATAAAATAAGTAAAACGTCTATATGCCACATATAAAATAGGTAAACCGTTTTTGTGCCACAAATAAAATAAGTCAAATGTTTACATGCTACAGATACAACGAATAAAATGTCACAGCAGCAGCAGTGACTTTGATGTTCACTAATGATGAAGGCACTTTAACATACATTAATATCCAACAAATGGCACACGTGCAGCATAACGTGAGAAGCAATGACTTAAAATGCATAAAAAACTCACTGAAATCCATCACTCCAATGGCGCTAAACGCATGCATGCAGCACATATTTAGCCGTGTTCCATGGTATAATAGGTATAAGTATGTAGTCATATTACAACACAATATACCAACTTCTCATTGTCCTACACAAGAAATAGCACGGAAATAATCCAATATTATGTCACAAGTAAAGCACAGAACTCCTCATTACGTAATAAAAAACGTCAGCAAACCAAGAAAATCTACATCACAAAAAGAACATCAAGGAAAAGTGAAGACCATGCAAACCTCACACTCCACCACCGGAACAATAAACAGGGCTCGCCCCTCAGAGCACAAGAACATTCAACAGTGCAGGCTCACTACAACTGCTACTGAACACCAACATCAAAGAACCAAATCTAAAGACGGCCACATAAAATGAGCCCTATGCAGGGTAATTTTGAAAAAGGAGCATTATTTTATAAGCTAAGCATAGAAACAAAGCGAGAATATGCAGCAGTGAAGGCTTACATACATGAGATGCTACAGGCAACCGGCATACGAGACAGTAATCTGGGGCCGGATAATCCACTGTAGTTACGAGATCCTAGCAACCAAGCAGCGTAAGTTCAATTAAGTACATGTTGCTATGATGCGTGTTATGATCAGACAAGTTATGCTCAAGATTTTCATGCAAGTTTTCACGTACTTTGCGACACTTCAGAGCTCATGTAAGAGGAATTACAATGATCACAAGTACGTAATCACATCAGCTTGTGCAAGACTCACATGATAGCTGTACTTTTAATAGAAATTTGTGTAGAACATAAATGATCATTTTTAAGTGTTAATTTAGATTGTTACAATTCACTTGCTATTGTGATTGCTGTTATTCTTATGAGAACTTCACCAAATATATCTATTTTATAATAACAAAAAAAAAGGAGTTGATTTACAACTGAATTCAGTGCAAAAGTATAATGTAATTTTAATGCAGAGGCACATAATGTTTAATTTTCAAGTTACATAGTTCACCGTATGAAAAATAAATATGAGGCACTGTAACCTCTCAGTAGTCAATCAAATGAAACATTCATGCCAACTCACCTCTGTAACACAACAGCCCTGAGCGAAGCAGCTCACCCCAACAACAGCCCTGAGTAAAGTAAGCTCACACACAAATGAGGACCAAGAAGCATCACAAAGCTCACC
The DNA here is from genome assembly GCA_014899125.1 of Orchestia grillus. NCBI lineage: Eukaryota > Metazoa > Arthropoda > Malacostraca > Amphipoda > Talitridae > Orchestia > Orchestia grillus. The sequence continues at coordinate 66,337 of VOMN01012001.1, forward strand.
ATGAAGTGTTCAGGATGGTTTGGGCACATCCAGCGGTGGGTGGGGGCGATGGTGAGGGGGGGGTCTAGGCAGTCCAGATGGAACATCAGCGGGCAGTAGTCGCAGCACAGCAGGGCGCCAGCGCGGAAGCCCCTGTCCCAAGCGCAGGTATTTTTATCTTCAAATTTGACTTGACAAATTCATAGCATTAAATTGTTTTTAAATAGTTTTTAATTTTGTCATTCCACACAAATTTCGAACATACTTTTGATTTATTTAAGAGATACTTATAGCAAAACGTGCTGAAACATCTAGATGGTCTTTATTGCTATTTGTTAACAGGACATTGGGTTCCCTCAAATGAGGCCACTTAACTAACACGGCACCAATAGTTAATAAGTAAAGACAACAGCCTAATGTTCATCTGTTCTGGAACTGTTACAGGCTAAACGCGGACACTGGACAAATATGGGTTAATGCTTGCCTTATATCAAAGTCTGACTGGGTAAGATTATGAGAAGCTCATCACCAAAACTTGATGAGAATGGCGGAACAAACATTTCATAACATCCAAGAATCACGTCTCCCTAACCGATAAGCGTTAGCAGTGACCTATTCTCCTTACCCTCTGCAGTGACACCAAGCACTCGTGCATGAGTAACTTCGAGATAAAAAGAATTTGACAATTGTAGATAAATAGTGCAAAATCTCTAGCTATCCTCTATTTCAGTACAGCAGTAAGAAGCCGTACATGCATTGTGTTACCAGAAAATAATTTGACTGAACAAAGCGATGAAATCCAATATTACATTTAGTTACAGGGTACACCACTGAGTCACCTGTGAAGTACTAACACTTTAACTGGGAATTAGAAACTTTCCAACTTTAGGAATGAAAATACTAAAAAGATCAAGTCCCCCAGACGAGGCTTGAGAGCACGCAATGCTGGCCTCTTCTATGAGAGAGCAAGTGAAGCAATAACAGAAGAGGCCCACCCTCACACAACACAATTCAATTCGTTGTACCCTACAGTAACAAAAATATATTTGCCAGGAGGGTGAGGCTGCAACAATAGTCTATAAAAATTTGGAGTGTGCAAAATAGGATGTAGAGGCAGACATTTTCAACAATCTATATAAAATGTATTAAGGAATCCTAATCTCAAGACACACTGAACGTAGTAGTGGTGGTATAGACAGCAGCATATCGGTAACTCAGGCGATGTCATAAAGAGAAGAGACCATTAAGTATGGACTGTAGAAAACTGGGAATCTATGACGAAAATGTGTTCTCACACAGGATCTCTTGCACATTGAAACAGCAAATTAAAAATGAAGAGGAAGAAAATGCAAAAAAGATAGTCAAGAAGGTAAGAAAATTGAAGACAGTAAAGTGGGCCGGCGAAAGATAGCAGTCCCAAAAGCCTATCTATAGCAGAGGTAACCTAACAGTCCCAAAAGCCTATCTATAGCAGAGGTAACCTAACAGTCCCCATAACCACACGATAGGCAAAACTAATCCTATTGCCTATCCTATGCCCCCTCAAGGAGACATATTGAGACAAATTTCGTCGTAGCACTGGATAGGTTCAAACTCATAGCCATACTTGATATTATAATTATAACTACCAAAATCAGAATGCTATTTTTCTACCTTGAATACTAACGCTTCTATTAACATCAGCTATATATAATGTGCATTAGAAGAGCACATAGCTACAATAAATATAGTAGTAATATTCTCAATCACTCACTGCTCGGATTTGACTGAAAGCAAATCTTAGATCAAGGAGCCTATCAACCCTTTTGCACATACTAAGCCCCAGGTTTAGGTTATCACATTCTGGAGTGTGAGTATACGTGACACTTTCATGCGAGCATGAACGAACATAGTTCTTTGTTATAAAATATTTAGTCAGTTTTTTCGTTTTGAGTATGCAGATGGTTAACCCAGAATCTGTTAGCTACAAAGATTGAGAGAACTTAGGTTGTAGTGGATGGTCAGCACAGGGTAAATGAAGACAAATTGGTGCGTTAGTTTCATACCTATTGACTCGCTTGCAGCTTTTTACCATCCGGTGCAAAGCTTCAAAACATTTCAGCAGAAAGTAAAAGCTGATAATTAAAAAAAAAATAACCCAAACTAAACATAAAACTACACAGTTCTGGGTTACCATAAAACCAACTTTAAAGTGCGTTCAGTGCAGAGACACAGCAATAACCATCATGGTTACATTGAGGCTTGTCGCATTAAAAGCCTTGAACAACTCACTTATTGCACGTGAAGCAAAGCTTTGCAGGTAAAGCTATGCCGTTATCGTGGGCAGACTTCTTCTTGAAGGGTGCACCACGGCGACCATTGTGCCGGAATATACCTGAAATAAGATAAACATGAAATTTCCGGGATTTTTCTATGATCACCACTATGACGCGGTTTGCTTTATGAAATTTCAACACACAAATGAATTTTGCGGCTGTGGTAAAAATAATCAATAGCAGGGAAAATATAAAAATCAAATAAAAAGAGAAATTATGAGAAAATTTTTCATATATTGAACATCACTTGTGAAAAGATCTCCCATAATTATGACCACCAATAAGGCTCCAAGAAGTCCAGTAAAACAACACAAGAAGATGGTAAGAGCAGCTCAGGGAATGAAGCAAGCTTACTTTTAGACTCGCCAGGGAAGGCAATTGGGACGGTATGCTTGTAGGGAAGCACAAACTGCTTGGGGTTGCTGATAGCCACCTGCCGCACCAGAACTCTGAGAGGGGAGTCGCTCACGACCATCTCGTGTCCGTTCACCAAGACCCGGGATGAAGCACCGCCGTTAGGGTTGGTCGTGCCGCTGCTCTCCACAGATGAGGTGACGCTGTCGCACTTGTCTCGCTTGCTGTTTTTGTGGCAAACTTCTCCTTTGCCGAGACTTTTGGAAGATGCGTCATCTCTCTCCTTCCTCTTGATGCCACGGTTGAGCTTAAAGTTAGCAATACCATTGCGACTCGCACCAGACCCTCTGCCTTCTTCCATCTGGAACAAACGAGATTTCAACACAGGATCCACTCAGCTTACAATTCCTTCATTGCAAATATAAAATTTTGTATGTTTTTTCATTGAATTCTAACACACTTTTTTTAAATGCAAAGCATAATAAAAAGCTAATAACATGAATTATTTGTTTCCACTTCAATGCACAAAATTGAGATGGAATTTGAAGTGGCATGGGTTCCAGAAAATTAAGTAAAATTGCTCGGTAGCTTTTGTAATTCATTATTTATTTAAAATGAAAAGTTTGATCAAAAATCTAGAATAAAGAGAACCTAGGACCCAATATATGGTACCTAAGACCTAGTGTGGTTTTAGCCTTCTCTGCAGGTTTTTCAGGAGACTATCTATTACTGATAGTTCTGAGATCTGTCTATAGTGGTAGATCTATGAAAAATATATAGATATGAGGAAATGAATAGCATATATGAAACATGAACAAACAAATACAAAAATTTTCAATTCCATTAATGAAATCCCAAAATGAAACGAATAATTTAAATGGCAAGAAAAGAAGAAGAAAGGAAACAAGGAGGATACTCACACTGGCCACCTGACACTGGAAGCATCCCCACTCGCCCAAGGGGATGTCCTCTTCGTAGATGGGGGGATCGCTGCACAAAAAGTTCAGATGTATTCAGCCTCATCATGTGGGCCTGGCATCAACCACCATGCACCAACTAAGCTGGAACTTTAACATACAAACACTCCTCCACATATGAAAACTTGCCATACTAACAATAATTTCTCTGAAAAGTTGTTTCCACTAACAAATAATTTCGACTGAGGAGAAGAGTCAGTTTAATTCACAAGTAAAAATGAATTTTATAAGTATTTGCTCAAGTGGTAAGTTTTTCCGAAGTAGAGATGTGTTAGGAAGTAGAGGTACTACTGTAGTGCTCCATCATGATAGTAATCAGTGCAGAAGAAGGCATGAGATTGTCTCTAAACATTATCTTTATCATTGAGATTTAGGTATCTTATTTTTATACAATCAATTATTTTGGTGTATCAAGGTAAGGTAGGTATGTTAAACAGAATCATCAGTTAAAATTTTTCCCATCAAATATGTGCATAAGTCAATCCTCAGTAGTTGATATCAGATGCAAAACAATCATCTGAAGTAGCTCAATACTTTGTCAACTCTTCTAAAAAAATACAGGCATGTACAAAATTTACTGGCAAATGAGATGAAAAGAAGCTGGGCAAATATCACAGCAAATGAGGTCCCCTCCTTCTCCACAGGCATCACAGCAGTCTCTGTTGTGGCCACGACCAGGCCGCTTGAAGTAGGGATGAGCAGAGAGACTCGACACGGGTTCAGCAGTGCTGCTCGCACCATTGGCAGAGTCTGAGCGATCACGACTTCCAGGTGGAGCAGTGAGGGCCAATATTTGCTGTAACAAGACAGGTACAAGTCAATTCAAGAGGAAAGATTTGCAACACCTGCCTTTGAAATGCAAATATCCAAAGTTTGAGTCTAACTTATGTAAAACTGACACTTAAATATATGTACCTTGGAAATTGTCATCAGTTCTTACCACAACCAAAATTTAATAGTAAAAATAGAAATAGATCACAAATAAAACACAACCTGCTAACTTTACCATTAGCCCAGAAAATACTCCCCTCCTCACCATAACATTGCAATTCTCCCAAATTTCACAACAGCTTTCAGCTAATGGTTTGTATTCTGCAATGTTAAGAGTCTGAATTCATGGGAACTTCTTAACACAATCTGCTGAGTACATTTCTGTTCCAATGGTTAAACTTGGCTTTGTGACACATTGATGAAAAGCACTTTTACTAATCTACCTTGGTCTTGTGATACATTAATGAGAAGCGCTTTTCACTAGTCTTACTTGGACTTGTGATACATGAGAAGTGCTTTTTACTTGTCTAACTTGGTCTTGTGATACATTAATGAGAAGTGCTTTTTACTGGTCTAACTTGGTCTTGTGGCATATTGATGAGATGAGCTAAGTGTAGCATGACACCTAGATGAGAAAAAGAGCTCATCTCTGTAACAAAAAAGAAAAAAACCTCTCTATTTGCTTAAGTGTAATTCACTAGTCATTCAAGTTAATATATTAATGATAATTAAATTAGCAAACTGAGATTTAAAGAAAAAATTACACTTCAGATTGGTCAAAAGCAAAAGATTTATTCTTCAGTAGAAAATTTATGAAAAGAGATATGGCCATTAATAGCATATTTAAACTTATAATTTTCTTTTTGTGGCTTTCAGAACTGATTAAATATGATTAAAATATTCTGATCTCCACAGTACAATTAGAAATATTGCATAACACCTCTTAAATGTGTCATAAAAAATTAAATAAGTTGAGCTGCCTGCCAAATTTGGATGAAAAACTCTTGATGTTCCATAAACTCACTGACCCATTGCACAGCTGTACAATTGGAAACTTTTAGGAAAATCTATACAAAACCAGCTACACAATATGCTGTAAATCATGAAATAAGAGTAAATCTAAAGAAGAGAAACACTAAAAACTACACTCTAAGAAAAAATAAAAACACATATCACAGTACTGAAATAATTTTATTTATATTATAAAAAACTGTTCTACATTCTATAGCTACTACTCTAAGTTTAACACAAATGACACAAAAATGTGAAGGTTTATTCAAGAAAAAAAGAGATAAAGTTTACATAATTGCCTTTAGGATAATTATCAAGGCATAATGAATTAGTGATGAGCAAAACTAAATGCCTTGCACTAAATGCCTATTTTTCCACAGAAAAATACACACTCTCACAAAAAATCATGATTAAATTCCCCAGTAAGGTGCATGGAGTGACAAAGTAAATGGGAATCATTCTCATGACCACATTCTCCACAAAACATCAATTTATTTGACTACATATCAATTGTTTATCTAAGTACACAAGTTGTTGTAGTAGTAGTGAAAACAGCGCTTCAGAAACTCAGTCTATCTTGCACCGAAAGAGTAGGGACCATTTAGTATGGACTTAGGAGAACGGGGATTCTATGCACAGGGTGTGTTCCCATACAAGATCCCCTGCATATAGAAACAGCAAGTTAAGAAGGAAGAGCAAGAAAAGACAAATAAGAAATAGCAAAGAAGGAATGAAAACGGAAGGAAGCAAAGTGGGCACGAAAGACAGAAGTCCCGAAGGCCTATCTAAAGCTGAGGTACCCTAGCAGTACTCCCCTGGGGGTGCTAGTCCCCATAGCATAGGATAGGCAAACCTAACTAACCTACCTCTATTGCCTATGGCCTATCCTATGCCCCTGAGGGGCTAAGTACACAAAATTGCTTTAGAACAAAGAGGATCAAAATGTTAAACATTTGAAAATTTACTTAATTTTTTTCCTCACACAAAATACCAGGATGTTTCACTTTAATGTAAAAACTGAAATAATTTCATCTAATAAATCACAATTCAATACATATCTATATTATGCTAAGTGCCTCATTACAAATTAGTTGTACAATAGTTGTGTCAAGCATTTTTTTGTGCCAAATATAACGTGTCAATACTTAGTAAATACAGAGTATGAGTACAGGTACTTCATTATATTGGAGTAGATAGTGTGCTACACCAAAAATCAGGGTTGCAATCAGAGTCAAAGAACTTGGAAGGAGTCAAAATTTATGGAATTCTAGGAGTCGGAGTCAGAATTTTCAGAATCAGTTGAGTCAGAGTTGGAATTTCCAGAATCAAAGGAGAGGGAGTCAGAATTTTTAGAATCATAGGAGTCAGTGTCCACCCTTATACCTTCTGACTCCACAACCCTGCAAAAATACAAGACTATTATTCTTTTTTTTTGTAATATAAGTCAATAACAGTCACTGTAGTCAGATCAGGAACAACACACAAAAGGCAGTGCAACAGTTGATATAATGTAACAGTATATAACAGATATCACAGTCTGGCCCAAAATAACATAGAATAACTATAGCACACTTAGCTGCTTTTTTTATTTAATCCATTAAATCAGAGTATGAGTGTAGAAATGGCTAGAGTAACAAACTAATTCTTCAGCTAATACTTTACTGCTTACTACTGCTAATTTAATTTTATCATTTGCAAATAATGATCATGTATTTTTAGGGTTAATTTTAATTGAACATTAAATATTCATAATGCATAAGTTAAAAAAATAGAATAAGAAAATATATTTCCATTATTGCTCATTAACCTATTTTACCAAATTTGAATAGCTAAAACTTTGTCAACTTTGCTAAAATTTTGTCTTGAATAACGCACTTGAAATATTATTTTGCTAACACTAACACTTCACAAATTTTTCAGTACTGTATGTTTACAGTATTATCCAAATAACAGTTCATGACATGAAAATGTGCTTATGTGTGACACACACAATAAACAAGCAATTTCAGCTGAAGTACTTTATGATGCTGTGCTGCTTTTACCCAGTCATCTCATGAATACAAGTTCCCTTCACTGTCCATTTGAATTTCAAAATCCCTTTCATAAGAATGCCAGAAGATTTATCTACAGAGTTAAATGCAGTTATAGCACCAAAATAATTAAATCACTGCTGTTAATTAGTGCTTGTACAGTCTTACATGTTAAAAGCTCAATTTCATTTGCATAATAGGAAGCCCTTCTAAAGAAAATGCAAAATTAATTACATAGTTACACATGAAAATGTACTATCTACTCATTTTTAAATTATATGAGCTATGCAGTGAAAACAATTACTTACTTCTCTATGGTAAAATAAAAAAAATACTCTATCAACTCATCATTCTCAAATTTTAAAACTAGATATGATAGTTTAAGAATTGTTACACAAGAAGAAGAGTAAATTATTTTATCATTTTTGCCATTAAATAAATCAAGCCAAATAAATTTATACTTTCATTAAATAACTTCAGGATATCAATAAAAATATCAAGCAGGTTATAGTTTGGCGATAGTTTATAAACTTTTTTCTTTGAAGAAGAAAATGTGCTGTTTTTGAACCAGAAATAAAAATAATATTTTTTATTGGCTCTACAGAGGTTTGGTCTTGATGACTATCTTAAAATTTTTCATAACTCATACAATAATAATAGTCAAACCTTTATCTTAATTAACCATAGCCAGAAGACCTTCATGATGTCTCCATAACACTCCACAAACAAACCTTGTGATGAGAATTTAGCTTTTTTTGCAGAATCATCAGTACGGCTTGCTTTCAAGTCAACATTGAATAATAAATTGCTGACACACTTTCATTGTCATGCTTAAGCAACAACTATAACTAAATAGTACTCATTAAGACAAAAAAAAATTTATTCTATATAAATAATATTTATGTACAAACACTTAGTGCTTATGAAGCTAAAACTTTTCTTTGACATGTTTAAGCAATATATATCAAAATATTTGGTTCTTATTAGGAAAAGCCAAACAATTTATTTAATAAGCAAGATCAAACCAGAATGACAATTTTAATTGTCATGTTATAAAGTTTAGTCAATAACACATGTGCATCATTAATGCATACATAAATTTTTTCCATAAATTGTTTAGTTTACTTCAAAATTCTTTGGTTCTATCAAGGCTAAAGAATATGATTTCTATTGATATTATTTTAGATAAAATTCACAGAACTAAACAATGAATTTCCACACGTGTAAATGAACTGATCTAGATAACCAATGATATAACCTTGCACATTTATTTTCACCCATAATGTGCAAGAGAAATAATCTCCTCTGTGAGCACAAACTTTAGATACAAGTCATAAATATAATACAAGCTTAGTTCACCAGCTACAAAGTTATAACTAAAATAATTCCTTACATGGCTGCAATGAATCTTGAATACCATGATTCTTGTAAGAAATTCAACCATCTCAGCTTTTTTCATAACTGAAGAGAAAATTTATCATTAAACTTATACTCACATTCATAAGTCCTCCATTGGAATCAAGATCAAACTCCATACTAGCCATCTAATTGCTTTGAAAAGTTTTAAACGGGTAGATTTACCCCTATTATTAATTATTTAGAGGTCTTTTTCCACTTGATCTTCATAGGGTAGGCAGTTGGCTTACATACACGAAGGCCATTAGCACAACTGAGGACAGTCCACACAAGTTTTAGACATCAAAATTGATGGGACATGATATAAAAACAACAAAGACCATCAAAGAACCATTTTTCATGTATATAGATATGAGGTCCGAGGCGAATTTATATATCGAGGTCGCATATAACAGCAAATGTCGGATAGAAACTATAGACGTGATGACCCAAACAAACAGTTCAAGCAACAATATTTGATTTGAAAAAACAACTATTTTTAAAAGTACTCGATACCTTTATAAGCTACATTTTAACGGATCTAATATTTCATTTTGGCACCTCAGGAAACCTAATTCTCTTTAGATTCCGATGTTCAGGTGTTAATTTTTGTTATTAAGGTAAAAATATCAGAAATGTGGGCGCCTAATTCAGAGCGAAGTTCTGTGACAGTGGTCTGCAGAGCAACTTCTTAGGCGATTGATTAATTAATATATTAACATTTTAACTGTTTCTATATTCTATCGTATTTTTTAACTTCAGGATAACTAATAAAGAAGTGAATACTACAAAATAACTTATAAATATTTCACATAGGTAATGTGAAATGAACTCTTCCTTCAATTTTAATTATGACTATCGTATATGGTGATTTGACATGTGATAAAAACTAAGATATTAGGAAAGTATAAGCAAATGTGTACATTGTTATTAATTATAACTATACCTTAAAATACTTGACTCATGAATAGAAAATTGTAGCATGCACATTGCGTCGTAACGAGAATTAAAAATCAA
>VOMN01012016.1:0-66331 GCA_014899125.1 Orchestia grillus
AGCTCACTTTAGAATGGGATTTGGCAGATAGGGAACCACGTGTTTCCCATTCTATGTACTGGATCTGTCAGTTTTTTCAAGTACCTACGTATTCTATAAAGTTTGTGCTTTCATTGTCAATTTTAATAAACCTCTTCTTTTTAGATCAATGACTCTTATAGCATTAGTTTGACGGAGCATATCGTCTCAGAAATGTACCACCCTATAGGCGGCATTGCGCGTCCCTGAAACTGTCGTCTTAATGAACGGAAGGAATCAATGCACTGTAGATTGAAATTGTTGATCTATTCAAAATTAAAGACATCTCTAAAGTCGTCCAAGTGCTTCTTTCATTGCATCAATTATTATCCTTTGGTTATCACTAAGGGCGCTAAGGGAATTTTGAGTGTTGACTTCACTTTTGACATTTTTCCTATCGGGAAAATACAAAAAATTTCTACGAAGTGACTATAACTCTGCACAGCTGTTTTTTCACTCAAGGTTTGGCTAATGTTTCAGTAGAAGTTACAATGAGTTATTTTGTTCAAGCGTTACCCGTCACACTTAAATGAAGAATTCTTTCGAAAAACGAAGGACGAGGAGACTCGATGTGTGTCGTAAAGATTACAATCGCAAATAATTGTGTGAAGCTAACAAAAACCTATGGACATTCTTTTTCCTCCCATTCGTTGAGCTGTACTGTTTGCTATCAAGAATTTTGTTGCTTGCTCTTTGGCGTAGAGTGAATAATTTGCAATAAATATCTCGTGCGCAATCTGGTTGGATTGCTGTACTTCGACTTAATGTTTTTTGGCCGCATACATCGACACAAACGATTCATTAATCGGGTTTTACATTACCAATGTATGTGTGAACAAATTGAAGTTGTTAACTACCACTTCTGAAAGTACGACGTCATTGTCTCGCCACCCATGAATAGAAAGAGCTCTCGAGCTCTGCTCTCCAGGTGATTTTAAGCTCGTGTTGACTCGTCCAGCCTAATTTAGAGTCGTGAAGGTCGCACAGTTTATTCTCATGGAGGGGCGTCGCTGGCAGTGAGGTTTCCTTCACTATGGTGAGGGAACGACAGCTGCTGACCATAACCTGCTTCGGTTGTCCATTTAATAGTGTTTGAACAAACCCTCGCTTCATTAAGAAGAAAGTTTTTATGTTCTTTGCGAGCGTGAGGTTCGCTTATCGTACACGGAACTTATGCTTGCCTTGAAAGTGAGCTTTCCTTTTCAAGAAATTGAGAAACTCGAATGCCTGTAATCCATTCCACCCTGCTGAGCTCGTACCGTTAAGTCCTCAAGAGCGTCGCTCATTGTTGTGGTTTCTGTGTGAATCTTTGTTGCGAGTAAATTTAAATTCACAGGACATGGGTAATATTAGAGTGAAATTTTGCATGAAATTACTCTCCATTTGTCAGAGCATAATTGTTTTATAACGGTGTCAGCACTGCTATTCTTGAAATAAAAAAAACGTACTCGGAGCACTACTGTTACCGACGTCGAAGTTTCGACGGATCTGATCTTGAAGCTTTGGACGAGAAAGAGTACCGAAGATTTTTTTTTTGTAATGCTGCTGCTTCTCTACGGCTTCCATGGACCACTTGTGATCTATCGGCTCTGCAAGCAGACTCGAGTCTAACTCACTGTCATGAGCAATGAGGCTTTCTTTTATATACGCTGGGCTGAATAATTCGGGGAAATGCTTGATCATTTATAGCTGAAGTATAAGGCTGCATAAAATTTCATTTTGAAAGTTACTGAATAACCCATATAGAAAGTCGATCCATATTATTTGTTTTTGTGGTTGAACATTCTGGCCAAAAACTTGTAAAATCATTTCAATGTTTTCATTTTTCTTGATGTTATTCAATGACAGAATCTACTCGGATTTCAGTTAGCTCATTAGAAAATTTTCTTAGATCTCTTCATCGACCTTGCTATTTATGTGTGCTAATTCTGAAATCGCTTGACCTAAATATACCTACTGTAGTTTTTCGCGCACGATCAATAATTAAATAATCTGAACGAAGAGGCCGTCCTAAAAAATAATTTATTCGTGTTTTCGCTTCAGATCTTCCGTGAAGGACGCGATTTTGCGCTTGAGCACTCGCATAAAATTTTATTAGAGTTAGTAGGGCTTGAATAAGGGTTTGAGCACGTTTTTCACCTTTCAGCGTTGGCGTTCGATGATATTACGTCCCTTCACTGAAGACATAAAATCAGTCAGTTATTGCTCTGACGTACTTATTCCCGAACTGAGTAAAACTGAACACGCTGCTCTGATCCAGAGTTTTTGAGTTTAAATCATGAGCTTGCCGGAGAGCATGCATTTCATTGAAGTTTTCAAGTCATGAATTTTGTTTACTCTCATTATTATACAAAAATCCCTGAAAGATCCAAAAATGTTACGAAAAAGGAAATGGATAGTGGGATGTGAGAGATGGTCTAGGAACTTCGATGCCGAACAGGAGTGATCCTGCTGCAGGGGATGGTGGAAAACTGGCGCTTCAGAGCTTCATCCACTTACTTGGTGTGCTGGGTGCAAGTGTTCGCCGACGTTGACGTTGATGTTGCACGAACGTAACTCCAAAGTGCACGGTACGGTCATGGGGCCTATTGAATACCATGCACCCAAGTTGTGTGCTGTCGCTTTCGTTAAAGCTGGTCTGGTGAGCCGGATGATGTCCGCTCGTGTGTGTGAAATTATGAATTTACAATGCATGTTCTATTTTGTTAACGTGTTTATAGGCTTGTGTATGATTGATGAAGCTCGGCACACCAGATTGTGAAGGGTAAGGGCGTCCGTTGGCATTCGGACGCGGAAATGTAAATGTTCTTAGTCGGGGTGTATGGGTACGTGACCTAACAATAGGATTTTACGATTTACGAGAAAACATGATTCGTAAATAGCTATCACGTGTAGTATCATCAATGCGAATGTAATGTTGCTAAATGTATATTTTAACTTGAATATTCGTGGCAGATTCGAATGAGTTTACGTGGTAAAATCGTGTGCGTATGCATGATAAGCAATAGAGTAGGTCCCATTTTTTTTACCGTTCTTAAGACGACAGTTCATATTCGTGAACATATGGCCTATAAGATATGCATATAATTTACCTACATGCCAGATGTATAACTTGATGGAGGTGTAAGCAACCGCTCGATGCATTTCCGCCTACTAACATACTGTTTGAGTGTTCTACGGTTTTGGAAGTTAAAAACGTTTCATTTCCCAATCATACAAAAGAAGTGAAATCAGGCTGGTAAAATCGACCTTTCGGCTTCTAAAAGTTTTGTTAAAATGGGTGTTGATTTTCTCCAAAATACGAGCTACGAAGTTTACTATTTCGTTTTGGAAACCTGTGGGCGAGTGCAGGTCGTAGCATCACTAGTGTAGGTATGCCCGAACTTTGATTCCAAGTGTGAACGGTGGCTCAACGGCTCACCTAGCTGGCCTGCACCATCTGTTCTGTTGGCTGTGATGGCGTTACTGCAGCGACAGCTGGTCTCCTTGCGCCTCGATTTATTTTAAAGGGCGGCACTCATGGCAAATTCTTCTTGTTTAGCTTGTTCGAAAGTTGGTGGGCTGCGGCGCAAGGTCGCTTTTGTTGCATCTGTTGCGTTGCTGTTGCTCTTTTAAATTCACGCAGGTCTTGCATCTTTGGACTGACTGATAATGGAACTACCGGAACTTCGCTAGTCCGCTTATGACAACTGCGAATGTTCTGACATCACTCCACACTGTATGCTTGAAATTGGCTACATGGCGTATCATTAAAATCTGCCTGTATCTCCTCTCTTCGTGTGGATATTCATCAGTAGCTTAGTGTAATTTGATGCCATAGCATTACCTACATAGTATCCGGATGGTTTTAATTGGTGAAAATGTAGTTACTTCATGGTAATAGCTCATTATTTAAACTTCGCAGCAAGTTTTATTCTAACGCTACTGTGTAGTGGTAAACCATAAATCCTTGACAGAATTTTTCTTCTGTGTAGCGCGATTGTCAGAAAACAATGTTATTCTCTTGGGTTCATCCAGCCAGCTAACCGACGGGGCCAAATTATTGCGCCCCGATCTTAACTATTTCTAACCATCAGACTCAGCATTAAAGTTGAAGAGCAATAACGTACAGAGCATATGGCTTCGCTCGAATGCAGTTCTATTGCGTTGAAATTATTTGATAATTGATAAGAATATCATGTAAAATCGACATGCAAGGCAATCGTCGTCACTTCAGTTTGCATTTCTATACATAAGTCATTAGGCGTTTTGCGCTACTCGCAGAAACTAAGGAAAAGGTTGAGCTGGGAGCACATTTTGGACCGAGTGATTTAAACATTGCCCTTGACCACCTCACGCGGAATTCGACGCACAGAATTCCTTTTTCGTTTTCCAGACATACTCTCTCGCTACAGGGCTTTTGTCTTTTTGTTCGTGATGCTTACCGTTTCCGTGTGCTAGCTTTTAATTGCCTCTTTCCATCTCAGGCGCCATTTTTGTCATTCGTGTCTTATGGGAGGACAAAAAAGAAGCTTTAAGAGTCGTGCCGGACTTCCCGTGTGCACTGTGCAGCAACAGCAGCTGCTGTCGCTGTCATGATGCAGATCTCTTTTGTCTCGTTCTCTCCATTGAAATGCACCAAAAGTTGTCTCTTTGAAAAGAGATCGTCGCAATTCTGAACCTTGGCTCGTACTCGCAAGCTCGACCTCCGCGAGCGTATGTGATAAATGCTGCGATTTTAGAGACTCGCAAAAATGGGCTGTGAAGTCCATCGCCGAGTAATTTTTGTAATAAATTATTATTACGCCTCGGGTTGATATTTTGCAATGACAGGGGAGTGTAAGGCAACGGTGAAATATTAGCAGTAACTGGAGGCTAGGTCACGAGTTGCGGAACTTTCAAGTCTGACTAAACAATTTCTTCCCCTGCCTCTGGTGATATTCTTAGTTTCAAATTAATCTGCCTAAGAACTGCATAACATTTTACTTCATTTTTCTTGTTTCGGTTCTTTATGAACGAATTTTCCAATCAGGAGCCGCTGTCGTTCCGATTTTTTCCGACTGCTAGGTCTAGCAACCGAAGTACTCGGAGGGCGAGAGTATAGCGTCACGTGTGTGCTCTTACTTCTGACTTCAGCGCTGTTGTTCTTTTGTTACTAACGGGTTGGTCGGCTTTTGAAACCTGTATGCAGGTTTGGCTTCTGATGTGCCGTTGCAATAGGCCTCTTTTTTTTTAGACTTGAAGCTCAGGTCTCGAGGCTTAGCATGTGCACAAGGACACGTCTTGGAGAGACCGCCGCGACCTCTGCTAAAAAGCGGCGGTCTTTCTTGGCTGCTACACAGTTTTCATTAAATTCATGATGAAGTACAATTGTAGCTCTGGCGCCAAAGATCCCTTTGCAAATAATTCTTTATGCTCCTCTTGCTGCCAAGAAATTTAGAGGTTAACTTCGCGGTGTAAAGGAGCGTTTGCAATTCTTTTTATAGTTTTTTTGCTTGGTGGTTTCTCATCGTGGTTGAAATAATGGCCTGCATTAAATTTTGATGCTAATTTTACTTGATCTTGCACTTTTGAAACGCTTGGATTCTTGATGCGATAGTTCAGATTAGGTCCATGCACAGCGTTTATCCGTGAGGGATCCTACCAAACTCGGAGTATGTGATGTGATTTACTTGATGCGCTCGGAAGCTTTACTCGCGTATTTTATGTATATTCACGTTCACAATAGTTCAAAAATTATTTATATGGAGTGCTTACGATGGTTGGTAACATAGCGCTCGAATTGAGCATATGGATAGAATCTATGCTGGAAATCTATGCATATTTCACCTCATGGGTTACGTTCGTTTAAAACTTCTAACCCAGGATTTCAGCTAGTGTCATTACGTGATGCGACTCATCAATACCACTCAACGTGTAAGCAAGAAGTGTCATCTTTCCTTGGCCCTCCGGATGCAGGAGGTTTTGCAACGCACATTGCAACATCCTCAGCCACCTCGCGTAGCTACACCGTTTGCTCAAGACTTTATCTCGGCTCATGATTAACTCGCGGTCATGGAAGTGAAGGTGAACTGCGTGTACGCGTGCCGCTCTCGTTGGTATTTAAGATGAACTCAAGTTGCTCAACTCGACAAATCTGCTCACTAGTTGTCGGCTTCTGCATGGGTTCATCAACACCGATGGCTTCTTGATTGAGATGCGGTCGTGGTTTAGGTCTTCAACTCTGACCTTTTACAACTGCTGACTAACTGTGCTGTCAAAGCTTTCATTTCGAAGTTTTAAGTGTGTTTAATCGTCATTTCATACTTCAAATGTATCATTGGGAATTAATCAAGGTAGTTTCGCTTTTTTATGCTACCATTTTGAAAAAGCTCGAGACCCGATATTAGCCTATAGATAATATTTTAATTTGGGATCCGAATGGTTGGGAATGGTTGAGATGAAATATTATTCCTTTCACTTCTCTACCAATTAAATTCTGCAGCGATACAAATGTGCTTTTATAGTTCTTGTTTTCCATTCCATTGTTTTCTTGCCCGCTGTATCGTCTCAGTATGCCGCTTCCGCTGTTGCTCATCACTTCGACGTACTTTCTTTTCCCGTTCGTCCTTCCGGAGACTTTCCTGGGCTTCACTGGGAGCGTCGGGGCCAATGCGGCAACTTCTAGGTGGCGTTCTCGAAAACCTTCAATTTTTCTACTTCTTGCCAAGTTTCGTATTCAAGGCCCGGATTTTATTGTAATTTGCCGTTTGAGGTCCATCGCACGAACGACGTTGAACTTTTTCATAGTATTTCGAGAAACCAACCCAACAAGCCGCCCAGTGTAGCACCCTGGATGCCAATGAGATTGTTTTTCAAATTTCTCCGGCACCGTGAAAATTGTAACAAATTTCAAAGGCTGAAGTGTTTAGCACACGATTTGCTGCTATCCATTATTACGATTTTAGCGTAGAAAGTTTGCTCCTGTTGAGAGGCAGTGAAAGCGCGAGGTGGAGAGTCGCTGCGCCTCGTTAGGAGTGTTGTCCCCGTGCGCACAACGGTAGCTCGAACAGACGTCGTGAGGGATTTACAGGTGGGAAAACGTTCAGAAAACCACTGGCATTTTCCCTTCGGGGTAACCGACTTTTAGTTCCTCAATTGGCTAAGTCTTCCAAATGACTGGACGGCTGCTGCTTACTCCCAATAACTCGGCGCCCCCAACTGCTGTTACTGAGACACCCATTCGGAAATTTCACTGCCTTAGCGATAAATTTATGAATTAATCGGTAAAAATACTTGCGGCCAAAATTGTGGACAATCATAAATACTCCAGCGAAAAATTGAGACTGGGCAGCGGGGGTTCTAATATCACATCTACGCACTAGTACTATTGTCGAGGTGCTCTTCGATTTCATGTTCTTTGGTAGCTTCTGTATGTTACTGGCGAGCTGCGACAAATGTTTTTTTCGAACTATAATTATAAACGTTGGACCCCAAACCTTCCCACAATCAGATGTTGATGAAAAATTCCGGACAGTTTAAATGATAAATTAAATATTATTGAGCTCAGAATTTCCTAGGTAATTCGGATGTACCGTGTCTCACTCAGTAGTATGGCTACCAGGACTCGAGACTACTATATTACGGGAGAAATTTTACCTTGAATAAATAGCTACAAACTTTATTTTTTCTAACAAGAATCATTGTCTCGATCTCAGGCTTTCTTTGTTTGCAAGGCGCCATAAACCACCGGCATCATAAATCTCTTTTTTTCTCGTGGCATTGTTACATAAACATGGTACGGATAACACAAGCTCTTAGAATTACATGCATACGTGTTTGCTGGTGCTTTCTTGCGTACATTATACATGGCTTAGAGTACGTGGCGAGTACGCTCCGTGCTGATCACGGGTCATTGCGCTGCCATGTGTGATCCTGGACGCTGTGCAGCTGTGCGGGTATTGATCTCCTCCAGCGGCGCGTGCTGAGGACTTCCACTGATGGGCCCGTCCGGCCCGGCACACCTGCGCCACGCCGGGTCACCTCCGCCACTCGCGGCGGGGGCGGAATTGGAGCAAGGAAGAGAAGTAAAGGGTGAAGTGAAGTGAAGCGATTAATGGTGAAAGTGAAAGAAGTTTCGTGAAACGTGTTTGTAGGAACGGAGGAAGGAATCGAGGAAAAAGGATCGCTAAATATTGGATCGAATTTGAAAATTTACCTGTGGATCGAAATTGAGGTTGATGCATGTCGGGATTTTGAAATATGAAGCATGATAGAAAAATATTTTAAAGAACTAGAGAGCTCTGAAAGGGTTTTTTCTAACGATCTCTAAGACTGGCCTATTTCCTGCATTATGTTGTGTGATACTGGAGTCTGGCGAAGTACATATTTCTAATTTAGATAACAAATGAAAGACGACGCTAGTACTTGGATAACATTGGGCTTCTGTGGCGACTGAAACTCTGTGTTGTATCGAGACAGTAAACACTGTCTGTAGTAATTCATTTATTTACGTCATCGTATCGCTTTTCCTCAAATTAGTGTGCAAAATTTTGAAATGTGACTTCAAGTATTCCCTAAATTTGCGTTGTCAAACTGTACGGGCAACTCAGTTTGAAAACATGCAGAAAAACGTAGAACGAAAGTAATACGAAAACGTATATATGTTGTTCATAGTTATCTTCTTTCTTCTACCTAGTACAAAAAATCGGTTTATTTTGATATCGCGCTGCTCCTGCCATCACCACGCGCCGGTGCCGAAGGATGTCATCTGATTGCTTGTCAAAGTGCGCATCCTCTTTGGTGAACGCAAAATCGTGTTCCAAATGTGTTTTGAGGCAACGAACGGTACCAGTTCTTGAAAAAGGTTTAATTAGGAACTGCTTATATCTAAGGTGTTGGTGCTAGTGTTATTCCTTTATTTTTTGTGCTCTGAACAGAGGCAATGTCTTCCTTTTAACTCTTGATGAAGACCTGCCAATCATCAATGGACTGTTGATGCTGGAAGAATGAGCACGTAATTTCAAGACTTCTTTCGAGAACTAAGGAGGAAACTGCCAGGAAAGCGGTGGATAAAATAGAGAAAACAAGTTTCTGCGCTTTCAGATGATTGAAGCTACAAGGAAAAAGTCCGCAGTGGTTGCGAAGCACGGAGTCGTGTTTTCTCGATAGGAAATACTAGAAGGTACCATTAAGGCTAATGAAAAAGCATCCAAGGAGCATTCATACATATCAGTGAAACTTAATATCTGCGCTTGATTCTGGATGCAAGAAAGGGAAAACTCCCAAGTGTATTGGCAGCAGGCGGCCTAAACCAGCTGCGGCTGTCGTGGGAACAGCGACAACTGACTTGCGGCTTTAGTTTCACACGGAGGAATGGGGAGCGAGTTGCTCTGTATGTTTTTTTTAAGTTTCACTAGCGCGAGAGAATTGACCGAAATGTTCAAAGTGTTAACTGCGCATGAATTCTCGTCAGCTAGAATCAATGTCTTTCTCAAGTTCCTGCGTTACAATGTTCCCGTACTGGCAATTCCATTTTGAACGACACTTCTGTCTGGTGACAACGCAGTTATTAATTGCGTTACTTCCAAAACAAATGGGTTCTAGAATGTTAGTCTTTCGTCTTTTCATACACATTCAAAATTACGAGACAATAAAATAAACACAATGACGAAACATTCTTTAGGCTGTAGTGCTTTTTCGTGTCTCTAGAGATACCTTAATGATAGGTCACCGCATCGGGTGTTTCTATTTCGAAGTTCGAAAGATTTTTTAACTTTAAGAGGTGGCATGTCCGTTTGTGTGTTTATATTTTGTGCTCAAATGAGTAAATTTTTGGAGACTTCTATGTTTCTGGATTGTTTTTGCGACTGAGTTGGTGTGGAGGGCACCCAGCTGGCCCCAGTAGGCAACAGCACGCTTCTTGTGATCACCTGCGTCCGGCTGCGGAGACGGCATTTCCTGCCAGCTCGTGCGGACCGTCGCCATCGCCTCCGTTCCTTCTGTTTCATCACTGCGGGGTGGTCAAAATATTGAGAATTTCAGAGTCAACGCTGCAAATTGTGGAGGTATAACCCGAGTATCCCGTCATTTAAAATTGCGTTTTTTTCGCCTGAAATTTCTTCAACAGGCGTGTTTTTTATTGGATTTTTTTTGTTCGCGGAGATCAAGTGCTTTCTTGCAGCGTTTAGTTAGATTTTAACGCTATCCAGCGTCACGTTATTTATTTTTTTAGCATGTTGGAAGCTTTATTTACTTCAACTTTCTTCACGTAAATGACTGCAGTTTTCGTGATGATGGCTCCTTTTTTAATTTAAAAGTCAGTTCTTGAGAATATATCTGAAGAGATTACGAGCGCGTTATTTACATAGCAAAATTTCGTGCTCGTTATTATAATGAAATTAATCCTGAAGTTTTCCAACATTCGCTCGCACCGCTCGTCTTATGAAAGTATTCGAAAAAAGCACAAAAGAAAACTATGCATAGTATGGTTATAAATCTCGCTTTTTCACAACTCTTGCCGTTTATTGTTATGGGTTTAATATATTTATCTCTCAAAAAGACGAGGCTTTTGCTTCTGTAAATCTGAATGCTTCGTGGAGCTCTGGCGTAATTGTTGCTAATTAACTGCTCTAACGACCGCAAAAGCCGCGGTCGCGGAGAAAGTGTCCTGAAATTTGAGCGTTGAGATTTGCAAGAACTCGAACTGATGCACAGCGCGCGTGTGCACTCCTGAAGTTGTTGGCTTTCTCCATTGAACTTTCTGTGTTTCTGCCGTCTACGAGGATAGTTCTTGTTGAGTTCGTGACGCTTCCAGTTCAGATGTTCTCAAAATGTGTGATCGTATTTGGAATTGTTTGTTTTTTGTGAATATGCGGGAATCAAGGCTTCAGAATTGTTGCGCTACTCATTCAGTAGGAGAGCTTGGGAAAGTGGAAAACTAGGAAGGCACAATTGAGTACCCGCACGAAAGCTCTTAATTCGTCGAATATTGCTGCACTGGGCGACTGATTCTGTTGTTGCATTGTTTTAACTTAGGTCTTCGACTGACAAAACAAGTCAGAGTTACGAGCTCAAAAGCTGGGGAAACATATTTTATTTTTCTCATATTTTTCTCAAGCAGCTTTCAATTGTCAAAGCAGAGTTATGAAGTGAAAGTTTTTCCCGACGAAGCGTCTTCAAGTGTCAGCATATCCGGGAGAAAATCGTATAAGCTACAATAGATTACTAAGCGTTCCTGTTGTTTGATAGGTATTCCTTCACCTATTCATTTACGAGCTGTTGGTGTGGTAATCAAAAAACTGAAGGAAATTCAATTGATATTTTAGTAGCTTCTCTCATTTGATATAACTTTTTCAGTTATATCAGTCGTAGAGTTTGAGTAGGATTTAACAGCTAGCTGTTGATGGTGGTGATTTCAATGTTTATGATAAAATACACGTAACATAAGAACCTTTTTTGTTGGTGGATTTTCTTATGGTTTCTCACTGTTTAAAGCAATGACAGTTTTTTCTTGATACCGAAACTGTCCACTGGAGCTAACGAGTGCGATTCGTTGCACTGATGGGTGGTAATGACTTCAACAGAGAAGAATGTTTCCGCATCATCAGCGCCTCAAACCTGTTCCTTCGAAAATTTCAAGGGAATTATCAAACTGAAATGATAGTTTTTTCGTGAAAGATACTTTCCGATATTTGCCGAGGAGTGCAGCCATGCGTTCCTTACCATTGTTGCGTTTCTTACCAACGAAGGAAGTTTCATCCGTCAGTGTGCTAGTTTTGGAAATTGGCATTGGAATTCTCAACGCCTGATCAAGTGTATGCTTTGCCTGCTCAAGTCTCACTCGTGTCAAGCGTTTACATCTCGCAATGTTAGTGCCTCCCTCACGGTGACCATGAATGTGTTTTAAGTGTTATCATCTAACCTGGCTCTATTTGGTCGCTCTTGCTCGCTTCAGAACCCGCCGAACGCATGTCGAAGCGGCAACTTTTTTAATTTGCGAAGCTCCAGTTGCCTTTTAGGAAGCGAAAGCGACTCTGATCTTCTAATCTAGGGCCTTTAAGCGACAAGCCTTTAGCGACACTTGACTGTATTTAACAATGGCTTTGTTGCTGGCGTCGCTCGTATCCGCTCGGTTTCTCCCGTGTTGTGATTGTTTCCTCCACTATTGTTCCCTTGTCTTGGTGTAGGAGTACGCGTTACTCCGTCTGCCTCGTACAGAGGCTGTTCAGCGGTTCTTCTTAGCTACGGCCTCTCCAGGGAGTTGCGTACGGAGCGCTTTATTCAGGAATTTAAGAACTTCTCTGTTTATAATACAATTTCTATAGCGCTGATTGGTTGGCTGCAAGGGATCTCACACGCAAGGTAGAAACTTTTTATCGTAAAATAACATTGAAGTATAAAAATAATTTGAAATGAACGCTGATCTTGATTTTTTGTCTTACTTTTTTATACGTTTAACTGTGAAGGTAGAATCTTTGTATACCGAAACGTTTCCTCAGTATTTAGAAATGTACCCTTTTCGGTGGTTATTTTTCATTTTATTATTTATGTGTATTACGGTGTGGTACAATAACGAACTTGAGTAGTTTGGGATAAAGATGAGTTCTGCCAGGCTAGATCAGTCCAGTCGCAGAATGAATTGCATCATGGAACAATTTGATGAGTGATAGCGGAGGGGCAAAAGTTTTTCGCCCGCGCTCTAGTCAGTCTTCTTAGAGTAGTACATGTGTTCGAGTCTGGAACTTGCCTGGTTGTAACTTTTATTCAGAAAAATGTTTGCTAGTTACGGATGGATGCGTTCTATTGTGGGTTAGTTTTAACTGCTCTGATGATCGAGTAACTTTTAACTAAGGACTTTTCTTTGTGTGGTTAGATTTAACATGAGTGAGGTTTCAGTTAAAGCTGTGCGACCGCCTTCGTTATCGACGGCAACTGAGTTATTCAAGTTATGTGAAAGATATTTTCGCTCTAGCTAGGTCTCGGAGAATTCTATCTTTCGTGCCCACTTTGCTTCTTTCTATTTTCATGACTTCGTCTGATTATTCTTCATTTTTTCTTCCTCTTCTTTCTTAGCTTGCTGTTTCTAAGTTCAGGTAGCCCGGTGTGGGAACACACTTATGCATAGATTCTACATTTTCTAAAATCATTACGAAATGGTCCCTTCTTGTCTGTCTTCATATCGCATTGCATGTGGCTAGGAAGCGTTAAACTAACTAATTATCTAATCTTTTTATATGTTTAATATTCGTCATTGCTAGAGTACTAAACTCGGTATTTCAATCGATTGAGGAAAAGGTTTTGAAACAAACGAAGCATCAATCCAAGGACTTTTAGCGGGATTCCTGTCCGAGCCTTGGAGTAGAGCGGCCGTGTGTCCGGAGGCGATGACGTGTCGGGCTTGGATACGGGGAGGAAAGTGGAGTGCCTGGGAATATACGCTATTTGCGGATATTTCTTCATTAAGAGCACTTTCACTCCCGCTGAACGGCTTCATGTGAGAGACGCTTCATTGACGCGCCTGCGCCTGTAAAGCCCAGTCTGAAATGACGAAATCTTGGGAACTGGCGAGGCCGGATTGGTTTTTTCTTCGTTCTTCTGGTTATTTTTTAAAGAACTTTTGGACCCACGCAAAAATTAAGCAGCCCCAGGTCAAGCGATAGCGAGTCATGAAATTCACTTTCATTCTAGTAGAATGAATTTAGTAATAGAGTAAACCTCAATTGATGCGTTGTAAAAAGTTCAATTTTTCAAATTCATTCTCAGTAGTTTAGAATTTCAAATACTGTTGAGCGGTATGAAATTTGCTCATAATTCAACTGACCCAACGCTATAACGAATGTAATTTGACCGTAGAGAGTATGAGAACAGTAACTAGATTCACTTGAAATTAATTGGAAGAAATTCGTTTGGTTAGTTGCGGTGAACAAGTGAGCGATGTGTTTACTTTTTATGACTCCTCCATATCAAGAAAGTTCCGACAAGTCACGTGCTTTGCGCTATTGTGCTGCCGCTGGGATGACTCGAAGATTTTAACCGTCATAAGTCATGTAAGGAGCCTTCGCTTTCTCAACATGCTCTCGCGTCAAACTTACGTGCAATTTGGGTGTGATCAGCATCATTGTTCAATCAATTGTGACTGTAGAGGAGACTCCAGCAAACTTGTGTGAAAGAATTTCGTTGCGCATTGACAAAAATGATGGATGGAAGACTTTCTATAGTTGTTACAACTCCTCTCAGGTAGGCCGGCCGAGCCTCTCTATATCATAAGCCCGGAGAAAGTTTCTCGTTTCTCATTTTATCTTCAGAATGCTCTGTAATTGAAAGTTAGCTTTTACATTTCTACTCGTTTCAGAAGCTATATTTTTGTGATGATGCATGTCGATTAATTTTCGAAGTATTCGTGAATTTAACAGAGCGAGGGGCGTTCAACGAATTGATGGTGGAGACCGTGAGTGGATTACGACAGCGTGTGCTGGGTTCATATGAGGAAGCTTCACACGATTAGTCAAAGTTTGAAGACAGCGTCGATAGACTGCCAAACATGGGCATCGAATGCTAACTTCGCTCTCAATTTTGGAGTCGCGGTTGTGTCCTGAGTGCTCAAGTTAAGTTGGGTGCTGAAAAGTAAGTTCAAACGGTGCTCAAGTTCAATGCTCGCTGAATTATTTTTAGAAAATAATTTGAAGAGAATTTTTTGCCAAGCGCGAAGTTTTCTCCGAAAGGGTGTGTGAAAACGTCCTTTCCGGAGATGCATCAATTGGGCGGTAATACTAACATTTGGAGGTCGTAGTTCTTTTTTTACTTGGCGTTAATTGAAAGCCTTGCTAATAAAAATAGCGATAATTTCGTTAGTAATTCAACTAGTCTTGCGATTGTCTTGCTCATGTCCGACTTGCGAACAAAATACGTTAAATATAAATTGTCGATTACAATAGTGCAGCATTTATAGTTGAAATAATATTTTCATATTTCATTCTTCGTATTTTATACACGGTAAAAATTTGTTTCCTCGTTATGGTCGACTTGCGATATGTTCTAAAGCCGAGATTGCTTTATCGTCTAAATATCACTAATAAGAGTGGTTCTGCAATCTGCTATCTTTTCCGGACAAAATGCTTTCATTTGTTTTCCATCGTCTGCAAGGGAGGTAGCGACGTGTGGTGTTTAAAAGATAATTCAGTGTCCAATACGTAAATGTAATTCAATATACATAGCTATGCACGTGTATTCAACATTATCTCCACGTTCACCATTAACCTGAGCTCTATCAGATCTTTAGTCTTGTTTATCCAGTAGCTCCAAGGGAAATGCATCATCAACAACCCGGTCTCGTCACCGTCAGAGATAAGGACTGTTAATTGCTGCTAAAAACCATCCAGCGCTCGGGGCCAATTTCCCCGGAAGGTTTGCGTGACAAGTTTTGCTCTCGTGTTTGCGTGGTCTTCTCTGAGGAGTCTCATTACTGCTTGTTTGGAAATGTCTTCGCTCCTTCACCGGCACGGTTGAGGTAACTCGTTTTCACCTAATTAATATTCCTCAACTTCAAACAAGCGAACTCGCCAAGTTTTTATTTTGAATAGAAATGCTTGAAGTGAGTTTACTCGTCCTTCCTTGATCTCTCCCAGTGTAAACTGACCACGTCCGAGTGTACCAATACATCGAGAAAGTGCAAAAATCACTTGTATATAACACATGTTCGTCATAAAACCTGTCAGAGAAGCGAGGATTTATTCACACATAAGCGGGTCCAATCGTTACCTCAATGTTTGCGGTGTCATGAACAAGTTTTTTCCATTGAACTTGAAAGATTCTGTAGCGCAAAACTTAGAGCTGTTGTGAAGCAGAAGAGGCCATTGTCATTGGTTATGAAAAGTGAAATTTTACGTGGCACGTTTTGTAATAAGATCATATTTCTGGAATTTTCCCGCATGGATATTCGAAGCTAAACTCATTTAGCTTCAGTTTCACTAAACATGTTATTAATCAACGCGCATTCGCCAACTGAATCAAGTTTATCTCATTACGGGAAAATATTGTGCGCCTACTGTTCCCGTGAGACAGTTCTTCAATAAATTTTGCGGTATTCTTCAAGGCTTCTTTAACAGTACTTAATATTTGCAACCTGCTGGTGCATTGTCGTCTGCAGGCAATATTTAACGAGGCTTTCCGTTTTCGCTCGTCTGTTGTCGATTGTCTCGCCGTGTGTCGGTAAATGAGTACGGCGCAATTACACTCAGCGCTACATGATCAATATCTTGGAATGAGAGCAAGAACTTGCAATTCTTCTGTGTGAGGTTGTTAAGTAGTCAATTATTTCACTTTTAGTGTTGACCTGTCTCTTACGGAGTCTTTTGTTTGAGCTGGGCCAAGGTCTTCTGGTGTCTTTATGCCTCTCATTATACAATTATCAAGGATATAAGTATTATCCTCTGCTCACCACAGTTACTCTCAGGAAGCCGGCAAAACGCAACGGTACAACAGGACATTTTCCAGGCTACTGAAGTTTCATCGTGCAGACCTAAAATTGTGATGAAGCAAATTCTAGGTGCAACTTTTCTCCACTGGAATTTAAAAAATGAAATTTATGTACCTATGTATCAGGAAAATAACACTGTTGCAAAAGCAGTGAGAGGACATCAACGATCTACTATCTAGCATTCATCTAAAGCATTAAAATTAGAGTACTTGCATCGAAAATTAGCTCTAGTCTTTATGATACGCTAGCTGTGTAAGCAACTTCAATGGAGACGCTTCGCTGCTTCTTTCATCATTTCTCCAGTACGCGTTCTACTTGGATAATTTTTAACGAACGTTGCGACTTTTACCAACAATTTAAAATTCAGTTACTGTGTGATGAATTAAGACTTCGAAGCCAAAAAAATAACACTACTGTAATATTTGGCGGTAAATGTTACATTAGGCTTGAAATATGGATCAGATGAAGGGCATAAGATCCACTCCTTCTAATTTACACGTAATGAAACGGACTGAATAAATTGCACCTAATTCTGGGAGATACTGAGCAACAAAACTGCAACTTGGTCAAAATAATCGCTCTTAAAAGACACCGAATATGTTTACAAATCCTAAGAAATTCCTAGTGTGACGTAACTAATACAAAAATTCATTTATTATCCATCTATTGCATTTCTTAATTAGACTGAGAAGTTCTTTCAAACATTTTCGTTAAAAACTGAATGACAAAGTGATGTCCTGTTAATGTTGCTTATTGATGGTTTATTAATTACTGATCAACATTTCAAATTGCTCTTCTATGCGAGTTCCGGGTTAAACCTTAAAGGTGAGGGTCCCTATTAGGAATCAAGCTCCTCGCTCAACGATCATGTTTAAAAAATCCTTACGTATTTTATCCTACCACTAATACTTTCACAAGCAAGAAGACACCAACGCCAAGACACTATGTTCGCTGTTCAGACATCACAGCAAACAAGCTCTCATAACTGTAACACAAAATAAAATATGATCGTCTGCAAAATTAGGCATGGGGATGAAATAAAAAGTAATATTAATACAGGTGAAAAGAAAAAGTAACAATCAAATTATTATGTCAGTTAAAATAAGAAAAATATTAAATATTATTTGAAAAATCCCATTAACAGTAATGATAAGACCTCCTCACTTTAACGTAGAATAGAATGGAAAATGTCAACAGGGACGAGCCGAGTGGGCCATTCTTGGGCTTCTACCCAAGTTCTATGCCATGAGACACCGAGTTTTACCTGCTCTGGGACATGGCGTAGCTGAAACTGATTATGGAATTTTTGCCCTGTGCACCATACTTAATTCTGAGTGCTAATAAACTTGCTGCATGTGAACGCCTTCTCCCACTGAAGCGTTGGTAACAATGGACGCGGTCGCGGGAAATTCGGGTACGGTTTTAATAGCCCGCGTTGGAGCGCCGATGTGCCAGATGTCGATTCTGAGGTCAATTTTCGCACCCTGCTCTTTGATTTAAACTTGATTGTTTTTGCCGTGTATGATTTATATCGTCTCCACACGAATGTTTGTCGTATGACTTTTTTCATCTTCTTAATAGGAATGAAATTTTAAAGATATCAAGTCTCTCGAACGATGTTAAAAAGTTGAAATCTCCACGGTATGGAAATACTGAAAGAAATTTCTTTACTCAGCTTGATAGTTTTCATATCGGGTCGATATTTCCACGTTTTGACGCAATCTTCAATGATGAATTCATAGTAAAGTTAATGTGCCGGAAAAGTCGTAGAAGTCTCGTTAACCTCTCATTTCTTGTTGAAAATAATCCCGTATCATAACTAAATGACTTTACAGCAGCAGTAGACATGAGAGCGACGCTGCTGACGTTGACTCGAGTGTAGTGACCTACCGGGGTCCAAGATGTTCAGCAGCGCGTGCAGAGGTTGTATCCTGCGACAGGTTCGTAAATTTTCCCGTCTACTGCATAATATTAAAAATGGGACCAGCGAGGAACAAAGAGCTCTTACGACAGTAGGTGCTCACTAGATTTTGGAAGTGTAGGGGACATGCTTGGGTATATTTTTTGTGTAAGGATGGATTCATAAATCGGAGGGACCCGCGTATTTAAAATTTGTTTGTTTACGAAAATTGTTTCATTTTTACTGTTCTCTTGGATTTGATGAATTATTTCAGAGCGTACGTAAGGCTTCCGGAGTTTTTGAGTAATGGTGCACGCACTCTGATGCTCAGTTCTTATATGATGCAGGAACCACTTCTTCTCCATATGTAACCCCAAGATATCTGATGCAGATTCGTCAACACTGATTCCTGCCATTTGTTTGTTTCCTGTTTATACTAGCCTTGATAATAATTTTTTGCCTGAGCCTTTCCCCTTTTTCTCTTTGAGTGACCTCGAAATCGCATTTTTTCTCTACAATGTTTTCGTTCCTGTTTGGCTTAGCTTTCTTGCCATTCAAGTACTTGAGCCGTCTCTTTGAGAACCTAAGCTCTTGCGAGATTTGACGAAGTGAACGATGAA
Source organism: Orchestia grillus (assembly GCA_014899125.1). Taxonomy (NCBI): domain Eukaryota; kingdom Metazoa; phylum Arthropoda; class Malacostraca; order Amphipoda; family Talitridae; genus Orchestia; species Orchestia grillus. The sequence continues at coordinate 18,974 of VOMN01012016.1, forward strand.
ACTGTGTCTTTGGGGTGTCGTTCGAGTTCAGTCGAAGCTGAATTTTGTGTGTAAGAAGATCTCTCGTAACTTGGTGGTGATAGAATGTAAACCATGTAAAGAATGGTATAATTTTGAAATGGATTAGTCTTCGAAAATTGACCATTCTTACTTAAATTGTTTTATTACCGTATAAAAACTTGTAGGATTCTTGATTCTCTCATGACGGAAGCACAGACACTTTTCGTATCAGTGGCAGTTCCCACGCCAACAATTCTCTTTGCCTCTGTTCATTCGGCTCACAAGGGTCAATTGCCAGAGTGTCATTAGCCGCAAAATTTGCAATGACGATCGTGTTTGTTCGGTGTTGCATGAGAGGTTCTCCCTCGATGCCTGGTGCGGTTTCCTGTAAGTTGAAGTAACGTCTTCCTCCAGTAAATTTCTTTGGAACAACCTCATGCGCTCATTGTTCAGACTTGGATTCTTCTTGCTTGTTCATTGCAAACGACGTCTTTCCTCTTAGGAAAAGTCATTGGAGCGATCACTTTCATTGTCCCATGGACGGCTTTGTGACGAAAATTAGAGTGACATTTACTGTAATTACAAAACCACCATAGAGAAGCAAGATTTTTTTCAGTCTGAAGTTAATTCCAGAGGTCTATCGTCATTGCTGGAGGCGGTGCATGGACTGAGACACATACACGTTAGTAGTGTGGAAACAATTTGTTATAAATACAATGCCTAATGCGTCTCTGAAACCCGGCAGTTTGAACTACTTAATGCTCCCAAAAGTCTAAAAAGTCTCTTTGCTTACTGAGTGCTCGTTAACATACTAGGACTCGTGAAATATAACGTTAGAGACGGAGATGAAGGCCCCGTGCAAGCGACCGCTATTGAATATCTTGCAGCCGATCCGTGAGACGGTGAACGTTGAGGTTATTGGTCTGAGGAAGAGGTAAAAACTGGAGGATATTTAGCGATAACCCCACATCCTGGCGGGGCTCATATGGCAGGTCACCTGGACCGGTGTTGCGCTGGGACTCCTGTTCTTTGCCGTTCTTGGTAGGACACCGATTATGGCGGCCGATGCAGCTCTCATGCACAGAGTTTATTAAAAACGGATGACAGGCTCAGAGATGAAGTAAAGTTTTCTTTTTGCAAATTTCCTCTGTAGCCACGTCAAACACTCAGGGCCAGAAAAGCGCTACACTTTCAAGTAATTTCACTGAAAAATTGCTCATGAATAATGTTCCATTTTTGGCACAGCTGCGTGTGCTGTTGAGTGTGCAACAAAGTTTGGCAAGTCACGGCATGTAACGCTGCATGGTTCATGGAGCGACTGCAGCGCAGCAGTTCGCCGTACTTTGATTTCCTGTCGTGTCGCCTATAGACGCGCAGGCTGCTTCTGCTGGCGTTGTTTTGTGTTTTGGTGCGGCCGCTTAACGCTCAGTTGTTCGCCTAACGTAACTCTTGCGATGGAGTGCAGTTCGTGTGAATTAGGCTCGAATAGAACCAAATTCCACAGACTTACGAGACGAGGTGTACCTCTGTTTTTTTTTCTCGATGGCGGATTGTCATGTAGAATGAGTTTATCATTTCTATGTTACAAACTTATACATGTATGCTGTAAGGTTTATACGCAAGTGAAAGAATTCTGCTCGTCATTACTGTTCGTATTATTGAACGTTTAAGTAATTATCTGATAAATCTTCCCTTGTTGATGCTCACCAAACTGAAGGAACGACGTGTTTCGTGCTGGAAGTAAAGTCTCGAAGTTGATACAGAGTTCACTCAATTTTCAAAACCCTGTCACCAGAAATTCTGAATAGTAATAACTTGGTTGAATATCAGTGATTATTTAGTAGATATGAAGAACTGGTAGCTCCTGTTTTTACTGAACCTCAATGACCTAACTCTGAAATATTTTAAATAGGTGTGCATGTGACCACGCTGTTTAATAAAATATCTTCCGTTTTTATAACATGAGATTTATGGGCCACTTCTAGGGATACGAAACGCTTCATCCCGCATCTGATGCTGACCTGAAGGCACGACCAGCGTCTGCAGTGCAAGTCCAGTGTGCGTGCAGAGGCCCAAACTTTACACGGGGACTACAATTGTGACAAACAGAACACTGCAAACACTCTCGAGTATGGAAGTTCGGCCTGTCAGGTTTTATTTTGTTTCTATGATCAGTACTTCGATAGATCAGACTCCAGGAGTGGCAAGTCACTCCATTTTCCGGGGGTCTAAACGAGTGAGTTAGTTTTGTGACTCGATTACGTTTTATGGCCTTCACGCAGAGTAGCTCCGCTCCAGAAATGGCTACGTGAGCTCTGGTCTGGTCGAGCTAGAGCTGGCGCTGTACGTGCGCTAAGCCGCCTCCCACCTTGCGGCTGGGTAACTCCACTTTCATAGATTTCGTAATCGTTCTTCAAGTTTTGATGTGAAACATTGGCCATAATCTGTACGTTTGAAGTGGGAAGGGAAGTTGAAAGACGCTTGATTTTTGTCGGGCTGGACTTACGATCGAGTTTTCTCGGGAAGATTTCCGCTTTTGTGTAGATTTTTTTTTCAAATGGCTTGGTTTTTCAGTTACGGAAATCTAATTATTTCTGAAATTTTATACAGAAGTTTAAGAACATTAGCTTTTCGCCGTGTGACCCGCTGTTAGGTGTATGGTAGCTCCTCAGTGTTGTTGAACCTCGCATGCGCGTACTGTATATTAGAATCAATGTTTGCGACTTGCATGCGTACTATTTTTAATTAAGTAATCTTTACATCTTTTTTCGTAAAACTGCCGCCGTACCGTGGTGCTAAAAATGCTGGGCATTTAGACTCTATCGCTTTTTGACATTTTGCGAAGCTCGATGAGCTTCCTGGAGTCAACTGACCGAAGCGAACACGTGCCCTTGCATGTGATAAGCGCATTGCGGTAGCAGTGATACATACTTGGTGTCGTCTCCGCTCACTTTCAAGTTGACCACATCGGCTGCTCGAATCCTCGGCATGTGAGTGCGTTGTGTGTGCTGTGGAGCTTGTCAAGTTGGTGTTTCATTTCAGTGCACCGTATGCCATCATGCAATCTTTCCTAGGAACTCTAAACTTTAAGCGCTACTCGAAATATGGCGCGAAAATTTTCATCAGAGGTGAGAGGAATAGAATTTCTGCCGGATGTTGCAACAGACGACCCTCACCAAATGGCCTCTTCATTTCGAATAAGTATATGGATTTTACGACTTCCTACTATTATGGTTACCCACGATTATCAATTTATTTGTTGTATTGACACTCAATTCTCACTACTTATGATCATACGAAAAATTCTCATTAGTTATTAAGAGATATATATCGTGTAGGAATTTGAATCCCCCGAGACAAACGTTCTACTATACGGGGCGTTTCGAATAAATGCTTTCACTTTTTTCAAAGCCCATATTTCCAGGTCAAATTGAGACGTTTTAAATCTGGTGTTGGCATACTACTAGAAACGTCATTGTTTGAAAGAATCTTGATATATATATATATACATTTTTTTCTGATAAAATGCCAAAACCAAACATAAAATATCTCCGTTTAAGCCAGAAATTCGAGCTTTCAAAAAGTTAACTGTTTTTTTATATTTTCAACAACTTCTACAATAGTTTGTTGGCTGCTTGTTTGGGCTGTCTGTTCTCCTTGTTAGTATTTTATTGGAGAATATAACTGTGAACCGCGCTGATATTTGACACTCTCGTGCATGAGATACGGAATATCGTATCGTAAATAAACAAAACATAAAAAAGTTGAAGTTTTTTTTCTATCGAATCCGATATGTTAGTATTTTAACAAGCATGGTTCAATTTGAATAGTTCACTTCAAAGAAAACAATGAGGCGCATTTGTGACCGATTGCATGCATAAGATAAAATAGAATTCATTTCAAAATTGAATAAAGCGAGTCCTGTCATTTCTGTGGTGGTCGCGATACTAGTTTACGAGTATAATAAAGCATTGTTTGAGCGAAAGCTTTGCGATAAGAGGATCTTTACTCAGATGCGTCCGTACCCTAGTGAAGCAAGGTGAGCATGTATTCAAAGCAGTACTTGGGCTTCCTGCCTGAAATTTATCAAGAGCTTTAACGTTAGATTGATAAATCCAATAAAATTCCCTGTAAAATTCTAATTGGTCTTCATTTATTGCTTTTGAGTGTTGTTTCTCTGTTATTGTGATTGAATAGATATTTCTTACTCTTCCTGAATATTTTTTATTGCTTGCCGCTCGTGTACTGCATAAGAACGCTGACTTTGATCATATGTTCAAACCACAGTCAGACCATTAATCTTTTATTAAACGGAAGAACAAATGAACAATTGCACACTCTCTTCACTTGCCCCTAATTGGGCTTCATTCCACGCCATTGAAGGCTTGCAATAGCCTTATCAACTCGACTCGGTCATAAATGCAGCAACATTTTATTGACTGGAGTGTCAAGAGCCATTCAGTTGTTCCGTCCTGCTGTGTTTCGAGGCCTTGCGTCTTCCTTTACGACCTATTGCTTAATATTGCCTCTTATTGTTCAGACGTATGGCAGCCTCTTGAAACATAAATTATATATGGCCTTTACAACGTGCTCAAGGACCTGCTTTATATTAATGATGGCAAAAATGCGAATAGGCTCGTTGCCTGTTTATATATCTATACATATAGAGCTGCGTGCGGTGATGTGTTGCAAATCCTTGACACAGTCGTGTTTGTTACCTGATGACAGCCTTTGTTTAGTGATATGAATCTTATAGGTGTCCGTTGGAGAGCACAGAATGCCCCGGCTGTGGCGCGGAGTTGAGAGTAGAGTTACTGTAAAATCGGGTCAATATGTTCTTGTCTACATGATTCTGATGCAAGCACTCCATGGCTATGGTATTTAATGACACTGATGCATGTAGTATGAAAAGTAGTGTGATGACACTGATGTGCGTAGTATCAGTGGTATTGTGGTTACGCTTATTCATGTCGTATTGGTGGTATTGTGATGATACTTATAGACGTAGTATCAGTGGTATTGTGGTGATGCTTATACACGGAGTATCAGTGGTATTGTGGTGACTCTTATACACGTAGTATCAGTGGTATTGTGGTGACGCCTATACACATAGTATTAGTGGTATCGTGGTGACTGACGCACCACAAAATTAAGTACGGCATTATATTGACCCTGATGTTGGCAGTATGTATAATTCTGGAATCGCACGTGCAGGTAGTATCCATGTATGGTTGCATAGTGGCACAACTTCACGTTGTGTGTACGGCTTCGCTACTGCAGGCGGTGTATGATTTACATTGGAGCACACCAACAGGCAATGTACAGCATGCAATTGTAGCGACTGATGGAGGCCACATAGGTATAGTCATCTGGCAACACTATTACCACGGATGTTCAGGTTATATCGATTCGTGTAAGATAACTGTATGCTTTTATTTAATTGCGCTGTTTATTCGGAATAAAATTTTAAAATTATTGGCTGCTGTTATTGTAAATTACAATTTTGAACTTTCCTCGTTTTAAGGCCCGTGTGCTGACTTTAGGTTATGTACGTGCTCTACGCTATCGTGAATTACTCCGTCATAGGATAGGCAATAGGGTTTGGTTAGGCTTGTCAACCCCATGCCATGGGAACAGGCGTCGGTAGGGGGACACTCTTAGGCTATCTTAGCTTTAGCTAGGCCTTCGGGACTTCTATCTTTCGTGCCCATATTGCTTCTTTCCATTTTCATGCCATGCTGATTATTTTTTAGGTTTTCTTTCTCCATTTTCTTAACTTACTGCTTCTATGCGCAGGGAATCCTGTGTGGGAACGCACCTGTGTACGGATTCCTAGTTTCCTAAAGTTCGCTCTAAATTGGCCCTTTTTTTCGCTCTCTTGAGATCGTATTCCATGCATGGGTCTAGGGAGCTTTTAAGTAATAATCTAATCTCATAAATCCCTTTGGTATATTGCCATTAAACTTGATGTATAATATATCATTGGTACGTACACACTTGGCTGGAAAATGCTTCCGTACGATGAGAAATATTCAATTACCGGTGTGGCATTACATGATCCGGTTGTAAAATGCGTATTCGGAGGCTTAGAGCAGTAGGAACGAATGCCGAGCTCACCGCTGCAAATATTTCGTTTTTATCGAATTTTTGATATCCACGTTTGTGTATGGAAGCCAGATCGTTTATTTTATACTTGCAGGTTTACGGGTGAAGATCTCATTACAATTCTTGTCTTATAGCGTGTGATAGAAGTTTTTAGCCAGCTCGTATCAACCGATTAGTTTCTAAAGAGCAAAGTTAAATGCTTCGTGAGGCCTTTGTGTTCAATAGAGCTTTGTTAAAGCGACACACGAGACCGAGACTCGCCTCGTTCTCACTCTCCAGATTGCAGTGTCTCGCAAGTCAAGAATTTGAGCTCTTTTCTCTTTTCAAATTGAACTCCAGAGAAACTACCGCGTGATTGTTCCCTTGGACTTAATGGATTCCTGACAGCAACCTTTAGAGAGACTCCGTCTCAGGGAACTTTTATTTTTAGCGGCAACTGAAGGTGTAATTCCATTTGTTCAACACTAACAATTTAAATGAAAGCGAAAATATCTATTGCCAGTATATAGTTTTTCTTTGCGTGTCCAAATTTTGCTGTGGAGGCCATGATTCTTTTTCAAAGCCTTGGTACCAGTACATTTTTTTTTATCGTATTCTGACCCAAAATTACAATACATATTCTGCCTATACCTATTAAGGCTGCTTATCTCTTCCTGCTATTGTTCAAGATCATCATATAAAATCGCTCTTCTCACTGTGCGCATTAATGTCTCAACTGTGTTTGCTGGAGTTTCCTGAGGATATGTTTTTTTCGTTCGTTCTTGAAACTATTCCAGTTTTTCTTAGTCTGATTTTCTTGTTTTCAGGTGAGAGGAGTCTTCCTCCTCGAGCGCCTACGTGCGAGGCCTCTATTTTGGTGACGTATTGACCTTTCGAGTGAGACTTTTTATCAACCGCTGCTCGACTTCAATTACCTCGACCATAACCAAGTCTCCGTGCTCTTCCTCAAGCATTTTCTTGATCTTCTTTATCCAAGAGCTGGTCTTGTCCAGCTTTATTCTTCGTTAGGAAGTGTGCAATTGTGCAGACGTTTGTCGGTCAGTCGAAAGGTCCCTCTTTATCTTATGCCCAATTTTGTGTTGTCACTTTAACACAGTCTGCTATTTGAAGGTTGAATCGTGGGTTGTATAATAGACCTGATAGTTCGTTGGAAGATAAAATATTTTGAAGTCTTCTTTTACGAAGACAACCACACACAGTAAAAGCATTTTTTTATTATTATAAAAGAGGCTTAATCAGTGAAAGCATTTGATTAATCAAACCTCAATAATAATAAAAAAAGCCCTCACTGTGTGCGGTTGTCTTTGCCTTGAAGTTTCTAATGAAGATTCGATGAAAGAAAAGGGACTTTCCTAAAGTCTTCTTTCGATTCGTGTTCGACTTCCATAGAGAAAATCATTAATGCTCATTCAGTCTTGTACACCTCCAAGTTTATTTCAACAATTTGTCTTATATTTTACTACTGATATTTTGGACATTTTCTTTGCTGATATTTGGCATCCATATTTAGCGTCGTTATACCTTTGTCTATGTCTGTGCAATGTACTCGCACGAAGTTCTCTTTCTGGGCTTTCGCATAACGACGTAACATATTAATTAATTACTTCTTCGTTTAGCATTTCATAATTAGCAACTGTTGAACATGCTCATTAGGTAACCAAAAAAGTTTTTACCGTTTCTGAATTTACTGACGTTATGTTATTTAAAACGGCGAGAACTTCGTTATTGGTTGCCTCGTACTTCATACTTTATGGAAGGGGAACTAGAAAGGACCCTCTTGCGCAGCACTCGGTGAGTTGGTTACAGTATCATATGTTGCCCAGCCAGTAGTATGGGCACTTTGGTAGAAGATTCGACGCTTTGTCGTAAAAATTGCTTAGGAGCTTTTCAACATTTAAAATGCAAATTAAATGGAAAGTGTTACACGTTCTGAACTTTGCCTGGAAGTTAGGCTGTAGCTAACGCTGGAGATAATGGTTTGTTAAATTTATTCAACATTGTTTCTACTTTCTTTTGAAATTTTCTCTTTTTTTGTCTCATTCGTACTCATTCCCCGATATGTTTGCACTCGAACTGTAAATTAACTATAGATCTTTCATTAATATAGAATTTATGCGTTAACTTCTTGCATCACTATTGATAGATGAGTGGTTCTACAGGAGATGGAAGAGTAAAAGAATTCACTTTCGATAAAAAATATCGTTAAATTATGTATCGGCTACCGCAGCGCAATTCGGGTTTTGGTAAAAGCGGCCTCTCGTCAGGTACAATTTCGTTCGTGTTTAATTCACCCCTTCCAATCTTGCCTGATTTGGTCGCTTTGTCACGTCATTTAGTTTGTACTTGTCACATTTTTTTTTCATCTCGATGATTGTTTTCCGGTTCTTTCTTTTTCGAAACTCCCTTGCCGCGAGCGCTGCAACCTATTTCTTCGCACCCTAACGCCCGACGGACGACATGGATGACACACGCACTCTAGTATTATAGATATTAAATACAAGGTAGATATTAAATTGAAGTCTCTTCGGTGAGAGATTGTACCGACATTCACGGCACGCTTTGTGGTGCGTAGCAGCGGCTGGCATGTAAGCGAGACGGATTTCTCTACGAATTCTAATGTGCTGATCTTAATCTCATTCAACTTGGCGAGAAAGTGTTGTAAAGCAAATTCTGCTGCCGGTTTGATTGAACTTTATTGCTGTACGTTTTGTTTTTGCGTCCGAAGCGTACTTGCTCTCTATTCGACCTACTAGTACTGATTCTGGGAGTGTTGTGTAATTACGCTAATCTTTCCCGCTAGTGATCTGTTCGTCTTCCGAGGTACTTGAACTTTTACTGCAACATCCCAGTTTCATTGACTGGTGCTAAAAACTGAAATGTTTCATCGTGCGACTACACAAAGTGTCCCGACCGCTATTGATCTATTCGAGAAAAAAATACGCCGAGTCTTTGTCCCCCCGCGGCAAATTCAACAACGCTAAACACTGTTTCAGCTGTGTCAATTAACGAGTTTGTCTAACGTGTGCATGTATCGAGGCTAGCAGGAGCCGCTGATGATCTACTCCTCGAACTCGCAGAGGCTCATTGCTACTCGGTCACTGAGGGGTTTTCCATGACACGCTTCCCATGGAAAGGTTGCGATCATCTCCCATAGAGTTGTGGGGGAGCCAGATGGTGGATGTACGAGGTGTCTCACTCTCTATTTTAATAGTATCGTTTCTCACGATTGCTTAATTTGCACCCTTTGGAAGAAACTGTGGGATAAGGCTTGAATATGTAATTCCTCTATAATTAAGTTGTCGGTGCCTCTCCCGGGTATGATGATAGTCCGGAGAAAATCGAGGAAAATCAATTTAATTTTAAAAACGTGGTTCCAGGTTTTTCAGAACATTGCGGTATTTTTCTCGTCTCGTAAAAGTCCGCTCAAATTTCTCGCTAGTAGCCTATTAAGTTGAATACATTTCAGACCTAAAATTTCGTTAACCTTCCTATGTTTAGATTTTTTATGAAAAACTAAAATTCCACTCACAAGAACCTAAATTTATTCTGTTCCGATGTGCAAATAGGTGTAGTAATCCATGTTTTTGTCACAGTTATTAGGTTTCAGGAATTTCTTTGTCGGCAACACTTGTGCCGCCTCTGAGGGGCGTGTAGGATAGGCCATCGCCAATAGGACTAGGTTAGGTTAGGTTAGGTTTCTCTATCCTATTATATGGGAAGCGGCACCCCCGGAAGGGGGGGGGGGCTATGTTAGGTTACCTCAACTATAGCTAGGCCTTCGGAACTTGTATCTCTCGTGCCCACTTTGCTTTTTTCCATTTTCATGCCTTCTTCGCTGATTATTCTTTATCTTGGCTTCTTCTTCTTTCTTAACCAAGTGTTCCTAACCGCAGTGAATTTTGTGTGGGAGTATTTTCTGAAGTCAGTATCAAACGGTCCCTTCTTTTGGCTCTCTCGAGATCGCATTCCGTGCGGCTAGGGAGATTTAAACTAACTAAGATAAAATGAAAAAGTTGTGTTAAGCACGTGCCTGGAGGGCAATAGGCGAGTTTCAATTAAGTAAAACAAAAGCGTAAATGATTTCACTCTAGGTCTTGGCAACCAAATGCGTATATTTTCCATTGTTATCTACGATCGAAACTTGAAATAAATACCAGCAAGGCCTATGAGCCAATATTTTCGAATGAGACTAGCTGAATTTTGAATCATGATTTAACCAAATGTAGTTTGTGCATACGAATTGTAAGTGTGTAACGACTTGAAAATTAATCTATGTACTGCTACAATTCGATATTTGTCAATTCACGTTTCCATACCCTACGGAATTTGTAATGTCGATCATCCGTTTATATCAGTGTCAAGGGGAGCAATTCCGTTCGTTATTTTTGGCTTGACGGAAGCGAGTCTTGATTCATTATACAGACGTCAACTTGGCCTGAAATTTCAGAACTTATTTTCTATTAGTGTGATGCCATGGCTCTGAAGAACTACTTTACGGCTCCAATGAACGCTAGGCTCAGTTTTTGTGGTTACCCGCATGCGGCACGATCAAGCATCCATCAGCGGCCTCTGTGCCTGTTCTGTGGCCTCCATAAGAGACCCAGAGAAAGCTCTCGACCCACTCGGATGTTGTTATGCTGCTAGCTTTCAGAGCTCCCTAAGCCTCATCTTCATTTTAGTGTAAAGCTATGTAGAAACGCTATTTTTGTTGTTTTGCGGCTTTTAAATAATCTTATAGTGATATCCAAATTAAAAAGTTGTAATATTGAACCTAAACGGTATTGTCGCTAAGTGTGAACGCTTTCTGTTTAAATCATACCAATCGCTCGTTAATGACCACTTCTGAACACCAACTCAGCTGGTGTTCATCGTCCATGAAGTGAATTGTTCCGCGATTCCGAGATTCATAATTTTTACCTTGGCTTTGATAGGTTAATGAAGTTTTATCTATTGACCTTAGGTTACTCTGTTAACTCTTTCAAAAAATTGTAAGTCGTTATTTAGGCGTAGAAAGACGGAGGAGGGGCTGCTTATCAACAGCTTCTGGGAATTCGCCGTGAAGTGAAACTGCACAGGCTTTGAAACATTTCTGTTAGGCTTTTCTCTTCTGATGTTTTCGTGAAAACGTCACTACATAACGTTTTTGAGCATTTCACCATTAAAATTTACTTCACAATTTATTTTCTTCGATAACTTATTTTCTAAGAAGTTTTGTGTTCTTTGGTGTACACTTACAACTGACATTGGTGTGCATATTGCCGCGCTACAGCCTAGCTGCTACTGTGTTACCAGATAGATTACTCAAGCATTTGTTCTATATTCATTTGATTGAGAAAACTGTAGAAAATAATATCGCAGAACAGTCGGTAACAGCTTTTTCATAATGAACTGCACAATTGATAAATTCATAAGCATCTTTACGAGGAGCATCAGTCGAGCTACAGTCAACTTTATTCACTGAAGGCAGACGTGATGACATTCTAGTCATCGCACGTACGTGGTATTATTAACTGAAGAGTTGTGAGCACAGAAAAGTACGGTCGAGTAATCCTACAACTGTTCGTCAGGAAAGTCAGTAAACAAAGCGTAATAATTCAGATCGCATCGCTAACTTCATTTTATAAATAAATTCAAGTACTACAGTTTATGCGCTGCATACTGTCTATGTTTGAAGAGCGCTGTTTAATGATCTGTCGCTGTAGCACGTAAAGTTTATTTGTAGTCGAAATTAGATTAACCATGCAATAATTCCCTGTTAGTGTCCTGTAGAACAATATTTCCTTTCTGTTACATTTTCTCCTTTCAATCTTGCTTCATTTCGGCGCCTCGTCGTGTCGTTTAGGTCCTGAAAATTTCTCTATTCTTATTGCGGCTCACGTACAGAGCTTGCTGAGCTCCGCTGAAGGCACTGCTTGTGTAGCGAACCATGTGTGCAAAGTTGATACAATGTTCACATTAGCCAACTAATTACCACGCCTCATTAAGATGCCTGCTCTCGCATCACATTGACTAAACACTTCTTCGTCGTAAGCACTACTGAAGCTCTGGGGTAGACAGGAATCACGGCTCTGTTTTTCGTTGATTTGCACCTGCATTATGCGGCGCGATAAAAGTGTTTCTTTTCGTCCTCTCCGCGCCGGGTGCAGAGCGCTTGGCCTCAATGCCTCACAGCGTGACGCCAGCGCACGCCACTGCCTCACGACGTACGGACGCGGGCGTGCTCACAGCCGACCGTGCTGCAGCGATCTGCTGTGCGCCCGCGTGTGCGAGCAAATGGAGGAGTTTGCACACGAGCATGTGATGCGAACATGTGTGAAACTGTGCGCACAAGTATTTAATGAGAATATATGAGAAACTATACATGCGAGCATGAGCGCAGAACTATGTTTACGGATATATTTATACGCGTGTTGACCCGGATATAACACGTGTTTAATTAAGCATTTCAACCCCGAAAACATGTTTATTAGGCCGCTTTGGTCTCTTTAGACAACGTTTAGAGGTCTTGCATTTCTCATCGTGCATGTACTTGCATTGTGCCTAACCGCCACCGTCCTACATGCTACTTACTACCCCTGTGGCGCCCATTTCGAGCACGTAATTTTACCGAACAGCGAAGGAATCGGCTAGGTTGCTTAAAATGATAAGATTTCACGTGTTGCATCTGCGTCTGATACTGTGAACCTCAAAGTTGCACAGTTTTCATCTGCGGCGTTTTAGAGTTACAGATCGTGCGATTCTGTCTGTGGCCTCGCAAAATTCTCATTGAATTATTATTTGTACATTGTTGTCGTTGTGTCTCGTAAAATTCTCTCAATTGGACTACTATTGGATGCCTCATATTCCGGTGTTCCGTTAGGTAAGTCCCATCGCTCTCTTCAAGCTGTGGTCCAGCGACGCCGTTCTGTTGGGATCGAAGGCACGATCGCGCTTCGAGTTGACTTACCATCTGGTCAGTGTGCAGACTCTACATGGTTGATCTACTCATGATTCACATCGGTCACGTGATGTTTGAGTTCGCCGAATTGTGAGCTAGTGCACTTTGGTTGAAGTGGTCCCTCGAGCTGACGTCACGATGGGCGAGTCGACCCTCAATTCTTTGCGTTTTCCATCAGTGCGCACGCAAAAGAATTGCAGGTTGGAACCCGGAATGTTTTCGTATTGATGAACAGCAATACTTTGCAAACTGCTCCATTAGTTGAACATTTTCATTAAGATTGAAGTTTTGTGTCTTGTTTGCTTGTCACCTATTTTCTTATTTCCTTGCAAAATTATCCGACGACTCAATAAATTTCAAATTTTACGTTCTGTTTACGTAAGCATTTTTTTGAGATTTGCCACTTTTCAGTTGTAACTTCTGAGTTCAATTTTTGTGCCAGGAATAGTACTTTAGTAACGAGTTTGACTTTTTGCCTTTGTTCTTTATAGCGCAATTTACTCCTACGTAATCGTATCTGGTCTTGTTTTTCCTAGTTTCAACAATTTTTACTTATTCTTTGTTCAACTTTTGTTCGCGTCATCTTCATCCGTGTTCAAGTAATATGGCTCATTTCTGTTTTTTGTTTATTTTTAACTTGATCTTCTATCATTAGTTTTTAATACACAAATTCCTTTCCCTTCTCTTTGCAAGACATTTTTTTCAGCTGCAAGTGAGCTGTTCTACGCCCGCAATCACGTCCCTTGACTACATGGGTGTGGTCCTCTCTTGCTTATTTTCTTTATCATTCTTACTCGACGAACATTTGGATCTCTTCCGCTCTTCCGCTGTGATCTTGTCTAAAAAATGCCATCCGCACAGTCGCTCGTTCGTACATGAAGGGGATTTGCGTGACTGGCGTCATTTTTAGACTGATATCCTTGCTGTGTTGAATGAATTTTTAAGCTCTCCGAGTGTTTCTTTAATTGGCGTAGAGTGGACGTTCCTGCGTGTGTAGCGCTGGTCAAATTATACTAGCGTGACTCTAATTTTTATTTGGACTGCACTGCAATACGTTGCAGGGTATTGAGGCTATCATTATTTCTAAAATAGGAAGAAATTGCAGCTATCTACTCGTGATTGCGGATGTTTTTGGCACTCAGGCTAAATGACGATGTTAAAATTTGAATATTGTCTCCTACAAATAAAAATTAGTGCCGAAGGTCACTCTGCCCTTCGATTACAAGACTCGTAACTTTTTATATTGTGCAAGATAAGAAACTGTTCATAAGTTACAAATTTTCTTGCTTAAAAAAATAAAAATACGTTATTTCCAAGTAATAGCAAAAGAACCGAAGTGAAAATTCAAAATCGAGTCAGATATAGATAAGAAAGTTTGGAAATGGAGTAAGGATATGATTTTGTCCGGTACATTAATACTCTTACCTTAAATTTGCAAACATCACAGTTTTAAATTGCGATGAAATGTCCTTTCGTTTAGGGTTGAGACTCTGAGAAGATTAATCGAGCTATCATGTGTGCTTTATACAGCAACGCTTTGAGGAATTTTCTCGCTGTCGTTTAAAAGCACCGACCTTCATGTTGTGAGAACGTTACCTGCAGTGATTGATAAGATATTCACCGCCTGAGATTCAGAGAGAAATTACCATGGCGAAACATCTGGCAGAATTTGGTGTATACGATGGCGATGATCGCACTGTGAAGCCACCCGATCTGTCGGGATTCGTTGTACATTTAAATGTACAATAAAATTTGAAACATCCTTTACGACTCTATTTCGTGCACATATCCGTGTACAATTGCAGCCCTGAACTCTGTTTCTTGAGAAGCACAAACATCTTCATGCGCCACTCTCGTTGCAGATAAGCCTTATCGGCGATGCCTGGTTAACGACAGCGCTGAGGAAATTGAGGGTTTTTTGGAAGGCTCTGACTTGAGCAAGGAACAATTTTATTGTGCACAATGGCAATAAAAGCTAAAATAACAACTTATTTGCGCATAGAAACGACTAATTTTTGTTGTTGCAATCGCTTTGTTACTTACTGTATCTGACGAAGGTTTTTGGATTTCTTAGCCCCAGAGTAAATTGTTTCTCTGAAATTTCTATATAATTTCAAATAAATTCAATCATTACAGGTTCATTCATCGTTTGTGGTATTAAATCAACTTCGGTTATGATAGCCCTAGAGCGATATCGGTCCTTGAGCCCACAGTACTTCAATACATGGGTGCTCGTCATTGTTATCTCGAGATACGAGAAATATTTCGCCAGTAGAGGCAATCGAAGGCTTTGAAGAGCGCGTATCGTCTGTGTTCGGTCTCTCTAGTACTTGTCCTTGTCAGTATACGAAGATCGTCTGAGGGCGGTCCTAGCTTGCAACTGTGTTCCCGTAATCAAGTAAATATATGGGCCTCTGATACGACAGAGTTAATGCGTGTTGTTGAATGTCGCAGTGAACTGGAAGGGAGGAAATAATCGTTGCTTTAATTTTTTTAACCGAAGAAAATGTATCCCAAGCTTACAAACTCATTTGGTTATCTTTGTATTGGTTGTGTGATATCGTGGTAGTGATATTATTGATGCTAATGTGAATGAATGAACTTATGAAGGAACCGACTTATAAAACGGATTTTTATTGGAAATTACCAGACCTAGATTTTATACTCCTGCTACTGAAAATGAATGAAGATTTGGAAGCGTTGTTTTGGAAATAAATGTACTAAGCTTTAGGCATGGGACGTGAGACTGATTATTGTAGTGAGTGCCCCTTCCCCTAGAAAACAAGTCGTTCCGATCGAACAGAGTTAGAGTTCTTTTAGTCAAGCTTCTACCTTTTTAAAAGTAGGGGACTCCTGTACCAAAATGCCCGGTAACTTGCTTTCCAACGTATGTTCTCTCCAAAATTACTAGCGTTACAAAAATTATAGAAATATAATAATTTGTCAATCGAAGTACATCAAAATTAATCGTTTTCATGTATAAGAAATGACTCGTGTCGTTTTTCACACGATCTTGTACGAGTCATTTCACGGAATTCAGAGGTAGATGGGAAACTTGAAGGTACAACAATTACGTGATGGCAGTGTTTATCTGTGCTGAGCATTTAATTGTTTCAGCCATTTGTGGAAGCTACACTTACTTCAACAGCGCTAATTGCATCTTTGTCACCTTTGCATTTTGCGATGTGGTCGCTCAACGCGGTTGTGATTGTTACGGTGGTTTAGCGAGCCTGTCAGAATTTTATGCTTTTAACGTCCACCGAGTCTCGTTGATGGGTTCCGTCAGCGTGCACAACTCTCAGTTATTTAACAGCTTCTGCTTTTACATCTCCCGTTACTCTTATTTTGCGGTACTCCGCTGCTTTCCGCATGGCAGCAGCGGCGGTTGTTCGCTGTCTGTGTGTTGGTTTCGAAAGTAGCCACCGCGATAGATGGTGGGCGAGTATCCTGCCTACGACTTGAATGAGGAATTTTCTTATTGCTCTTCCATGCCCATGGTTCGGAACGTCATCTAGACACTGACGAGAACGTTTTTGAAGGGTTACGTTTTTGAAAAATTGCAGTCGAAATGTCCGACTTTTATGGTCTGTTGTTCCGCGACTTTTTGAGCTATTTGTTTATACTCTGTAGGCGAAAAGGAAGATGAGGTTAAATATTGCTTGTCGGTACAACCGCGTCATGACTCGATGCAGCTCTTGTCGTGCGTCACCGAGCTTTGAAGCCTAACATACATTTTTTGCCACACCTTTTTTCTCGTTTTAGAAGAATCTGCACTGAATTTATTTCCTACATTGGATGAACGCTTTTCCTGCACTCATGCTGGGAACTCTGTATTCGATTACGTTTGCAAGAAAATGAAATCCTTTTTATTGCTGTTATCGCAATGATAGGTAATCTTCCCTGACAAGGACGAATTGGCTTCTTTTACCCAACTCAAATTTTCTACTTGTATGAGTTAACTCGTCAAACATTCGATTAAAAACAAACAACTTTTTACCGATTTTAATATCTTCTTGGTACAAACGGACCATTGTCGACTGAACTCGTAGGCCTCGAGCTAATACACTCGTTTAGAAATTGAACATTTTTTAGAGAAAATTTCTGGTGAGGAGACAGGATGATGCGGGAGCAGGTGAGGGGACGGCCGTCCTCCGCGTTTTCCGCTCCGCCGTGCGCGGCTCTCGCCCGTTAGGCGTCCGCATCTCGGCGGCCGCGTACGGTAGGCGCTGGCGGGAATGCGGGTTGTGGGTCTCGCAGGAATGCGGGTTGTGGGTCTCGCAGGAATGCGGGTTCTGGGTTTGGCTGTAATGTGAGTTGTGAGTCTGGCGGGTTGTAGGTCTAGCAGGAAGGCGGCTTGTGAGTCTGGCGGGTTGTAAATCTAGCAGGAATGCGGGTTGTGGATCTAGCAGGAATGTGGGTTGTTGGTCTGGTGGGACTG
This sequence comes from Orchestia grillus, assembly GCA_014899125.1. Lineage (NCBI taxonomy): Eukaryota > Metazoa > Arthropoda > Malacostraca > Amphipoda > Talitridae > Orchestia > Orchestia grillus. The sequence goes on from VOMN01012016.1 coordinate 36,454, forward strand.
CGAATTGTGGGTCTGGCAAGAATTAGACAGGACGAGATGGCCCCTTTTTTTTACCCAACTCAAATGTTCTACTTGTATGAGTTAACTCGTCAAACGTTCGATTAAAAACAAACAACTTTTAAAAGAGTTCGCTCCTCCTTCCAACACCTCATTGCTAACGGACTATTCTCGAGTGGACTCGCCTCTCGAGTCTGACAGGAATGCGGATTATGAGTAGTCTGTGGCAATGGCGGCAGTTTAAGCAGGTGCTGGCAGGACAACAGCATTCCACCATCTTTGTTACGCTAACCGTTTACAGTTTGCACCTGTGGATGCGTCTGAGCCACGACTTGGGTGCGGTTGTCAAGTGAGGGCACGATGTGAGGGCTCCGTGCGGTAACGTGCGTCATGATGACTTACGTTGTTCCTTGGGCTTGCTTTTCTTGACGTTTAAGGACGAATTTGTGGTTCATAAAGCGCGTATACAAATATGTTGACCTATTGAGGGTTTCATTGACTAGGCTAAATAATTGTCCCCAAATAATACGCGTGTCCTTATTAAAAATAAATGTGTAGCCTATTCATCGAAGACCCGTTGAGTGTACAGTGCAAGGATTAAAGAAAATAACTTAATTGAAATGACATGCGTTGAAAAAATGAATTAAAAAATTATGATTAATAATTCATTGAGTTTTCACGCAATCAAAGTTAATACTCGAGAACTACTCATATTGATGATATGTGTAATATTTCATTAAAGTTTCAACCTGAAGTCGTAGGAGAAGAGCCTGTCATTGCGGGACCCTTTGCCCTTGGTTGTGAAGATAAGGTGCCGGCCTCTGGGAACTGCTACTCAGAACTCCTCCCAGCACCAGAGCTGCAGCGCCGCACTATGCGCTCAGTTCTCCGTGGGTCTCACTCAGAACTGCGCAATATTTCGCCCTCCTGATGTACTCTGGCCAAAATCTGCGGCTTGAGTTGATTTATGGAATTTTTTGAAAATGGATTTCTCATGGATTTTTGATGAATTGGGGATTTTTTTTGCCGAAATCGAAAACTTCATAGGATTTGTGAATCTAATTTTTTGTGCTCGTGTGTTGCGGGTAAAGCTTGCCAATATTTCCCGTGCTTTCTCTGCAAGTTTCTTCTCTGTTTGAAAACCCGGATTGTCGCGTACGTTGTATGTGACTGGTGCATGAATGAACGATCTTCTCTCTTTCTTTTGCTCTTCAATGTGGGTTCACTTGTGTCTTGAGTAAGGAAGTCTTTCCCCAAAGTTTCTCGCGGAAAAATTTGCTTTCAGCTCTGTTTGCTGTCACTTTTTGTTCAAATGGAGGGAGGAGCTTCATTTTGATTGGCTTCATGTCAACTAGAAGTGCTGGTCGAGTTTCTTTTTGCATCTTCGTTTCCATGGATTGAGAAGGGCTCACTCGAGAGCTTCCGATGGCCAACCAACTTCGTGTTTTCTACATTCATTGCGCGATGCGTTCATTCCTCTGACGAAGCTGTTTCAGTTGAAGTTTCTCTTCTTCTCTGTTCTTTTATTCTTCATTCATTCCGGATGCGGTTATTTTACATCGATAGCTTTTTCCTGCGAACATTGCGCAGTTGTCGCGGTCAGCCATTCTCGGTTCCCTCGTTCATTATCACGGCAAGACAAAGTTACTATTTTCCCCTCATTTGATCACCTGCCGCTTCCGCTCACCTGATCACCTGCCGCTTTAGAGTAACTCGGGATTTTGTTTCCTCAAACTTGGATTGCTGCTAATGATAGTTTTTATGGGCAATGCTGGCATTATTTGACATTGTACTGGTTAGCAGAATTGTGCATTATAGTTCGAATTAAAATATTTCCTGACTCAGAATGAAAGTTTTAAGATTCACTACAACAACCGTATGCATTATAAACAACCGTAACTGAGAAAGTGTTACGTCTGGCAGGTGAAGTGGACGCTGCCAGCATTCTAGAGCAGAAGCAGACCACCAAACGGTACTGGGAGGACAAGATGGCTGCCACTGCTGCGCCCCCCACCGAGGACCTCGGATGGGAGCCCGTGGCCAACGTCTGCTTCAGGGACCCCAACGCCCCTATCGTAAGATAAAAGATCCCTTCTCTTGTATTTAATTTAATCACTTGCGTAGTACTGTACACATTGGACCTCCTAAATCTGGGACCTTCAAGACCTGAGGCTTGCTGGGTTATTTTGCTTAGTTCTCTTGTATTTTTTACCCGTTATGTCAGCAGATTGCACTGTTTTACTCATCACCATTTTGGCGTCCGTCATATTGTGCACTGTCGGAGTATGTATAAAAGAAAATTATGCCTGATTACAAGTATTGCTGAGGGACGAAATTCCACATTTGGGAGGTAACACTGTACTTTGGTTGCCGTCAACGGTCACTGTCGATATGTGTGGACGCCGTTGTTGTTTTCACACGGTGACTGCAGATTACACAGACCGTATAAATGCACCGCTGGCCACATGGGCAGTGACCGTTAACAGGTTAATGATGTGTTTGGGATGCCGTCTCGCGTGTGGCTTAGCTCCTGTGATAACGACGCTCCACTCTAAACCGTGACGACAGTCGTCCAGGGCTTGAAATGTTCCTCACAGTGGCCGCTGTGCATCGTGTCGTAGTGCAGTAGCTGTGTTGTTCCGCGCGAGTCCGCTATTCTGTCGGATGTGATGTGTGAAGTTTTGTCCCTGTAGAAATTTTAGGGAGGAGGAGACTCCTCTCACCCCTTCCAACTCGGAATTTTGGGAAGTAAAACTTCTGAGATGTGAACTCAGTTATGAACATCTCGAGTGATGTGTATCCTGAGATACGAATTTTCTCATTTATGACCTGAAGAAAATATTTTCTTTCCGTGTTTCGGAGTGGTTCGGTTAACAAATATTTACGATTATGAACATAAGTTACTGAAAACGTCCTGATAGGCGTTCAAAAATCTAAAAAGGAAGAACTTTTTAGATTATAGAAAACTGACGTCAAGACAATTTTGAAAGGTAGCTAATATGAAAACTTTCCCTAAGAACTGAAGCCCAACTCGAGATATGACCCGGTCAATGCTCATAACTCAGGAGTTTTATTTTATTGTTAAGTTTCGTCAGGTATGTATGTGTACCAGCAGGACTGAAAGAGTCGAGGTCCTGTTAGACTTTCTTTTTATGTCGGGAGTTTTTGTATGTGGGTAGATTTGTCGTTGTTGTTACGTGTTGTCTCTACCAGAGACAGCGTTTGACATCATCTGTGCGAGGCAGCTCAGTGCTTCGTGAGCTATGCCTCAATTTACTTTCTTAATGACTTGTCGATTGCGTTTTGAAGGGAAATGAGTGTCAATTATAAGTCCCATTTTGAAATGAAATGCTAGCTATAAAGTGTTATTTCAAGAATTATGATATATCTCTCATCTGAGATGCATTTATGACCATAGCTTGAACTTCGATAATTTTGTTTTGGGTCCTAATTACAGAGACATTAGCCATTATAATTTCGTTTTGCAGCAGTGAAGTTTTCTTGTTTCAATCCTTCGCATATCTATATCAAATGGTTACTCTCTTTCAAAACCTCTAATTTACACCAAGTGTAAGATATTATGATTAATTTCTGTTAGCAGGAATTTTAACCATCTTTCCTTAGGAGGCATAGGATAGGCAACAGGGCTAGGTTAGTTAGGTTTTGTCTACTCTATGCTAAGGGTGCTGGCGACCCCAGGAGACACGGTTGGATTACTTCAGCTATAGATAGGCCTTCGGGACTTCCATCTATCATGTCCACTTTGTTTCTTTCAATTTTCAAACCTTCTTCGCTGTTTCTTCTGTATCTTTTCTTCCTCTTCCTTCTTAACTTGCTGTTTCGATGAGTAGGGAATCCGGTGTGAGAACACGTGTGCATAGATTCCACGTTTTCCGCAGTCCTTACTAAATGGTCCCTTCTTCTCTTCGCTCTCTTTAGATCACGTTTCATGTGGATAGGGGGCTGTAAAATAATCAATCAATTTTATTCATCTGTGTAATTATGTTGATATTCTCCTTTAGAAGGGACTGAAATATTTCATACAAGCTACTTAAATTTTCTGTCGAGCAATTGATACGGCCTCGTTGCCAAATTTCTGCTCTTTTTCTTATCAAAAGATACGACCACAACAGCCTACATCTTTGCAGGAGAATTACAAGCGCTGATTGTTATAGATGAGTATGCTTTCGATAGCAGCAATAATTCTTCTAAGACGATAACAGTCACATAGGTCACGAGTTTTTATAATCTACGACGAAAATGACTGAACACTAGGAGAGCTCAGTGAAAATTAACTCGTTCCTTTTATTGAGAACAAGAAATTTGTTTAGAACAGTTGGATCACAAGTTCCTCTCCGTCTTCAGAAATTTCAAATTTACTAATCGACTTTCGTTAAATGAGTGCAGGGCTTTAATTTAAAAATCTGAGCACGTTCTAATAATTTTTTAGGAAAAAAATTTCAGACAGTTTGTCCCTGGAATTAGAACACACGGACTGGGACTCGTTCATCCGGCACAGGTCCACAGTTCGCTCACTCGCTAAGAATTAAATATTTTTCTGTCTATTCATGACTTATTTCACTATTTGATTCTTTTTTTAAATATTCGTGGCTCTAAAACATTTTTATTAGCTAAATGAACGTCTGCATCGTATTATAAACGTGGTGTCTATGATGCTAATTCTTCCGTACTTCTGAAGCTGACAGCAGAATTTCTGTGGATCCTCCAAGTATCAGTGCTTTCCCTGGCTCGAAATTATTGTTCGTTTGAGGAAGTGGGAGAGCGGTATTGAACGGTGCACGTCATTCCAGGACACTGACAGCCCAGAGGATGCTGCACCTGAAGCTTCCGCCGGAACAGGCTACCTTCCGGCTCCTCCTCCGCAGTTCGACAACACGCCGCCTGCCTCAATCGAAGAACCCAAAGAAAGTAATCACAAGCTCGAGCAAGAAAGGATCATCAGTCTGGACGATGAAATTTCGGTTTTGGAACGTGAAGTGCTGGGCGAGGTCGTCGCGTCAGATATCGAAGAGGATATTGAAGTAATTTCCGAGACGCGTCAATTCTCTGAGGGAACCGTGAAAACGAGTCATAAATACGTGTACGGAGAAGAAGGCGCACAGGAAGTGGTTCCAAAAGTACAGACAGTCGTGCAGGTTTGTTGCACGTTTCCTACACCACACTTTAGTAGTCTAGTACGATGTATATTGCGTTTTTTTCTGCCCACTATCGAAGATCCTACGATAGCCCGAGCACTTCTTTAGTCACTTTAGTATTATAAAGATCCGAAAAATGGAACAAACCGCGGTAGAATAAATGTCGCACGTAAAGTGAACCCAGCTCTACTTTTCTCATCTTTTGAATTGATTTACACCCTAAATGGGAATTTTGTGTCATTTCATAAAGGTCTATTGTGCTGATGATGCAATCAACCGAAAAATCGTTGATAGCCGCTGTTTAAGTCGAATTTACCACTTCGTTTGTGCGTTTGTGGAAGCTCAAGTCAAAAAAGCGTTTTCTAGTCGCATTGAAGAGAAGCGCTGTCATTCAAGAACTTGAAGTGGGCAGGAAAAAACGCCGATAGTCCAATTTTTGGGAGTATGGAGTATAATTTCACCTCAAGTATTTTTTTTATAATTTTCATGGAGTTCAGTTTTGATTATGCTATGGCGTATTTCATGTTCAGTAGTTTAGGTAGATCTGTTGAATTATACAACGAAGTTCTTTGGGTTACATCTCCAGACTCGAGATGTGCAAACAAAGGTAAATTCAGTGTAAACATTATTTCTCGTGTTAATTTGAATGTTCAGTGTGGTGGAAAACATTTAAATTTGTATTGTGGTATGCAGTGTGCGTTCGTTTATTTTTGTGTTTGGATTGAGGGTACCCGTGGGAAAGTATTTGACGCTTTTATTGTTTGGGCTTATAGAATCATAACTTCCTTTGCTAGTATTAGACAAGATATGTTTCACGCTAAAAAATCGATGAGTTCTATTGCTCGTGATTGTCTTTCATTTTCTTCTGTGCTATCGGTAACATTCATGTATTAACTCCGTATGAAGTGCCATACTTGATCATTTTAGTATCTGAACATGGTAACAGATCGTGACTGTGATTACACCCTGTCTTAAGTTTTTCGCCGCCTCATCGAGAGGTGGGGTGCCCAAATTGTAAAATTAATGATGGTGTTACACATGTTATATTTTCGGTGAAAATATAACACTGAGCTGGGCGGCTGTTTTTTCTAGATTATTTACGTAATTTTTTCTTTCCGTCTTGAATTTGCTGTTTGACACTGAATTTGTTTTAAAGAATCGTCGAGGGGACCCCGACCGGCTGCCGACTGTGAAGAGCACCTACAGCGCCACCCCGTGTAAGGAGAACGTGATCGAGGCGGAGATCAGAGCGCAGCAGGAGAGGGAGCGAGAGCTACAGCTCGAACAGATGAAAAAGAAGGAATTGTTGCAGCAGAATATGCAAAACGGCGGCACCGCCGAGCTCACGAGGCACAAGGGGGCGTCGTCCCCTCACGATTCCGACGAGGGCTTCGTAGATCCCCCCGTTGAACGGTCTAAACTGGAGGCCACCGCAAAGCAAACCGTGAGCGTCGTCTGCAGCGACACCGGCTACGCCCACGTGGTCACTGATCACGACGGAGAGTCAGTCATCTACGACGCTGTCGCGCCCCCCAAAATTACGAGCCCGAGGTACGCTCTCATGCAGAACGATTACTTTACTAGCGAAGCACTCCTTTAATGAACTTCTCAGTTAAGTGTTGGCTAGGAAAAATTTAGTTTGAGTTTTTGAGCCTTGGATTAGTTTCGAAATAATACATAACAGTAATCGTAAAAAAAGAAACTCTTTATGCTAATTAAATCTATGGAAACTTAAGTATGGCTACCATAATGAAGAAAAATCATTGAACCGGATTTATTAACTGATTTTACCAGAAAGTCTACGTTCTTTATTTTATTTTGAACTCCAGTTTCTCTGTCAGGAACAGTTTTCTGCATATCAATTTACTTTTAGGGAAAATCTTATGTTAAACTTGGATCATTTTTTGTTCTCTAAAGTATTAGGCTTCATCAGAGGCACATTCGTTCTGTTTCACTCGCCGATTTAGAAAGTATCTTACAAGCGGGTCCTTCAGTTTTAGTGTTTCTGTATTGTAAGAAATTTCTTCTTTTCAAACGTTCTTGCTGTTTAGATTTTTATTTTCACAATATTCGTTTCTTTTTTAGTTTTGTACGAGTTCGAGCTACTTATCCTTCAGTATTGCTCTCCCATACAGCCTTCATTATCACAATTCGCTTGAGTACATTTAGTTATTAATGCTTCTTAATTTTGATAGCAGACTACCATCAAAATTGCTTATATTTTTCTATATTCCAGGCCCATGCCTGAGGCCTCCACTAGCTCCCCCAGCCCGGCTCCTCCCAAATCTACCCCCAAGTCCTCCCCTGCGGCCCCCGTGCCCCACACCACCGAGACCAAGATTGCCCTCGAGATCCGAGAGCTGAAGGAACGCGAAGAAGAGCTCCGTCGCATGAGGGAAGCTCGGCAGGGCACCAAGAAAATCCAAAATGGTGGCAGCGCCAACGAGGAGGAAAACCACGAGGACTTTGCTGAGGTGGATATTGAAGATGCCGAGGACCGGGCAAGCTCGAGCTCGAGGGAGATCTTGGACGACCACCTCACGTCCCTCACCACCACCACCGACGAAGGGAACTTCTCCGAGTGTGGCGACGCCACGTCATCTGAGGACAAAAGCTCCAATGGCTCGAACAGGTTAGAAAATGGTCTTAGGCGCAAATTGTCCTTCAAAATAGTAAATACAAAGAGTACCGTGCAGTTTCTGCCGAGCATTTGTCTTGTGATGATGTTTTCCTGTTCTATCTTTGTCAATTTGCTCTCTTGGTCAGACCAGGAGCTGGACTATTAGCCCTGATGTTCTATTTTGTTTTCTGTGCTCACGAGGTAGCTCTCGTATTCGAGAAATGCAAGTAACTTTGAAAATAACGCTTCCTTCTAACTTTAAGTTTCTGTTGAACTGATGAATAGGTCACACGTTTGATTGCTACGTTCTAATAGTTTTGTCTCCTTTAGAGTGTTGCTCTACTTTTAATTAAGTAGGATCATTGCAATACTTGAAGGAATTTCATAAAGCTTTTCATTTTTACTCAACAGTTCGACTCGCATGAATTGCTTTCGAAAAATTTCGATCACCACTTTATTCTCAAAGCGTTACCGATATTGCTATTACCAGAAAGCGTTAAAAATTTGTGGTATTACTGTATTTTAAAATTCGCTTACGAAAATGGGAAACTTAATTTAGCGTGGATTTCATTATTTCTTCTTCTCTGAGGAAGTCGAAGTACTTTTTTTTTCCAACTTCTTAAAACAATGAGTCCATTTTCTTTATTGATACGGTATTGAAAGTCATTGGACTGGAGAGAAATGAGTAATAAATTTTTTTGTGGCACGTGCATCCTTCGCAGGCATCATTGTAGCGACTTCAAATCGATCGCAATGCCTTTTTGCATAACGTGTGCCTCTCGATAACTGCGCTCCATTTTTTTTTGTCACAGGGCAATAAAGGTAACACGACTTGCCTTGCTATGATGCAATTGACAGACGAAAAAATTTTTAGCTTCCCATCTCTGATAGAAACTGCAATCTATACTACAGGGTGTCCAGTTAAAAAGTACCCTTGGTAGCCAAGATACTTATTGAGTATCTTAGTAAAGACACTACTTTTTTTAGTATGTTTGCTACCAGAGGCTACTTTTTGAGGGGACACTTTCTAAAGTACATGTTTAATAAGAAGCTAAGTTTATTCATTTTTTGTGAGTTTCCAGTTATTCATGCTCTGAAGGAATTAAAATAATTTTCTGGTTCAAATTATAGGGTCTTTATTCCTAATTGTAGAGACTGTGTCAGAGAAGGCAGTCCGTGCCAGTGATACAGTAAATTATATTACTCCACATTAGATTTAAGGTAAATAAGAGGGCATTTTAAGGAATTAACATCATTTGTCCCGGCATGCTTGCCGGGCGTGTGCACTAGTTGTTTAATAACGAGCGAACCATTTTGTCCCCTCCCTCCCAGCCGCATCACATCTCCTGAAGTACCCTCTGCCGAGTACCCTCGGCCATCACGTCGAGTCACCGTCAGACCCTTCCAGGCTGACGACGATGACGAGCGTCCAGTGTACACTCGGTGAGTACAGCTGCTAGTTAGACCGGCGACGTACTTTTGGTGGCAGTGTTTGCAGTGCACGTTACGATATTGTTTTTAGTTTCTGAAATGCGGTTTGTGACCGGGTTTTGCCGCTGAATTCCCGAGTCGTGGTCATGACCATTGCTGCAGCTTGCTGGTAATTATGTAGTCAATTTATGAGTAAACTTGAGCCATATAATCGTAGATTATCTACACAAATTTTTGCTGTATTTTTATCACACGTGTGGTCAATGATCACATTTTGATCGCTGAGCATAATTATTTGAATGAGATTTCATGCAGAATCTGTCGTGTAATCTTAGTTTAAACTTACTTTGAAGCTCGGGTCTTTTACGTGGAATTCATATTCTTTATGCTCTGAGAAAGAACTGAATTCGGTTTCACTGCAAACCGCTTTTTAAAGAAGTAGGACTGGCGACCAATATTGTAAGAGAATTCATGGGCCTAAAATCCCAATAACTCGAACTAAAAGTCGGAGAAAATTAGTCGATTATAAGGAAGCAAAGGAGGTGCGAACAACTCGAATCTAATGAAAAATAATTTATGAAATTCATTTGAATTGTGCGCATGATGAGTTGAATGTACAATGATATCCAAATTTACTAGCATAAAGTTCTATCGGGTATAAAAACGTAAGAATATATTCAGAATATAAGAGTATCGGGCATCTAATTTATAAAGTTTTAATATTTTCGCCTCTCAGTGTACTAGTTTCGTCATTCTGTTGTACGAGCTTTCAAACATTAATCTTTTCGAGATTTGTCCTGCGGTACTATCTCGTCAAAAAAAACGTTCGGAGTGTCAGTCTTACGCTATCAAGATTGGTCACAACTTGCGGTAATTTATAGCGTAGTTACAAAATTGGAGATCATTGGGGACACACATGAACAGCCGCTGTAATGCATTTGCAAGTCCAAGCACATCGTAAACACACGCGCAGAGTCGGCGCTGCTCGCACAGCTGACGCACATTCTGGTCTTCACTAACGTCGATTTATTTACAAACCTGGACGTGCGGCGCCCATGTCCAGCAGCATGTCGCCTCTAAATTTAAAGGCAACTTGATTCGCGAGCTAGCTCCGACGTGGCGGTTGTGAACATCTGGAACGACGCAGCATTTTTGGTGTCTAACCCGATTAAGTCGCTAATGTTTTCATGGCTAGGGAATTGTTCGGTCGTGCAGTTAGAACCAAATGCCGAAAACAATTGGTGTTAATTGTGAAAATGTGAACTACTCCTTAGCTATTCGTTAAATTAATATTGCAGATCGAATTAACGACAGTGGGATTTTACATCTTCACTGCTAGGTTGGTCATATTCAGTATATTTTAAACACTAATAATTTTTGGTTTGGTAAAACTTGGAAATTGCCAAAAATAAACTATTCATACTTTTCTTTGAAAAGGCACGGCAGATTTCTCAGGTCTCGTCCACGCCTTTTACCGATGAAATGAATTTTTGAAAACATGCAATAGAAGACTGAGCATGTTCTACCCAAGTTTCTATTGTGTTGCTTCTTTTAGATTATGTAGCAAGAAATACAGCGAGGAGAGAGTTTCCTTAGTACAAATTTTCAAGTTCACTGCGTGCGGAGACCTGCGCAAAATCGCTAACGCAGAGGCGCGTTTAGTGCCCGCTGCGTAGCATAAAATGCGTAGAAATCTCTTCGCATAAATTATTTGTTCTTTGACATTCATGAATCTTCATTTGAAGATAGCATTGCTAAAATATAATAATTTTTGAAGTTTTTGGAACACCGATATACAGGGTGGGGCAGAACCAATTGAGCAGTTTAGGTTAGGTTAGTTAGTTCGTTTGACACTCCAGCTCGCACTCGCCATTCCAGCTCGCACTCGCCATTCCAGCTCGCACTCGCCATTCCAGCTCGCACTTCCCATTTCATCTCGCACTCGCCTCAAAACTGCTCAGTCGATCTGCCCCACCCTGTATATTCTTACTTTAAGACACGTATTTAACACGTTTTCTGCGAGTTGACCCACCCGTGAGGTCATTTTATCCCTTGTAAAAATAGCATCGTCGTAGGAACGGTGTGAGTGCCAAGTTAAGTTTTCTAAATTCCAGTCCTCATCACGGTTGTGGATAGTCAAGGCACCAGGGGAAGTCTGAACATGGCTTGCTCATTCGTAGTTGTTCCGTGGTTGTCATGTCGAGAAATGAAAAACATCGTTGGATTTTGCCTGCAAATTATGAGCTTACTACGTGCATGACCGGCAGCTGCGGGAACGTAATGCTGCTCGACTTTATTGTCTGGCTAACTAAAGACAGTTTTTGCGACCTTTGTAGCATTGGTACGTTCGCAAGAATTTTTATTCGGTTTTATTTCCTGGCGAGGATGATAGTTCTTGCTTAAGTTAGATAATTGGTAATGACTTAAATGTCCCTTTACGTATTTGGGTTCCGCCTCCTGTATGATATTTCACTGCCTAATTCATATATCGTCTTCATGGTGTTATTTTCCATGGCATCATGAAAAAGTGCCAAATATCTGTCCTCGGTGACATTCATATCAAGGAAGGATTTTGCAAACTTGTTTACAGCACGATCGAGGCTGGAATTAATCACGAAATTTAGTAATCGTTTCCAGAAAGACGATTAACTGAACTGTATTTCTTACAATTGGACATCCTGATCCATCGTCGGATTCCATAGGACGTTTTGACACACATGATGTATTATATCCATCAAACGCTGGTTTAGGAATGAACTTGGGGGCCGTACCGAGGCTGCTTTAGAGCAACACCAACAGCTGGCGTGTGTGTACCGTTACTGCATCACTATCACGGCGGGCTTCTGGTGCCAGATGGTTCGGACGGCGCGCTTCGGCACTTCCACTTGAAAACCTTCGCTCACCGCAGTGAGATGACGAATTTATTCCCGTGCTTGGTGAATAGCAACAGAGCTGGCCACATGTGCAGCATCGAGTTGTTTGAGAATTATTCTGCACGCAAAAGTGTGTGTTATTGAACTCCCGAGGTGGTTTGTTGTCAGCCTTACCTGAGGACTATTTCCTTCAGAATCGGCAACGTTTACGTAAGTAGTCTGGCATCGGTCAAGTTTTTGAGAAACGAAAGTTAAATATTATTGTAAGCAGAGTAATTTCTATCCTAGCTAACTTTACAAGTATAAACCTTTCTTGTCATACGGAACGCATTCGCGCTGACTGGTTAGTTTTAACGATTCATGTTACACCCGCATATTCTCGCCGGCAGAGTACCAAACCAGTTTTAAGAGTTTTGAAACCGTCTATAAATACCCGTCTCCACCTCTATTCGCGACTTACACACTATATCACCGTATCTTGTTTGTAGCAAAGAAATGGAACAGCGATTAAATATGGACAGGCAGCTAAATCGACCAAGGTTTAAATGTGTCTAAATAAACCTGGAGTGCCGCCACATGCTATGGGTTAAGTTTGGGCGTACAAAGTGGCAACAACATTTTTTTCGTCTTGCTAAGACAGAATCCGTCGCAATAATTGCGAACATTTCCTACATTTCTCTAGAGTTCGCTCTCAAGCTGCGCCACCTGGCCGAACAAACAGTGTCTTACGTTTTGATGAGCTCAATTTAGTTTCCATGTTTGTTTGAAACTGTTTGCATATCCGGCTTATTTTTCTCCGCGTTACCAGCGGTGTCATAAGGCCGTAACTTTCGGTAATTTTCTGCTACACGGAAAGTGAAATCTTCTTTGTGGCATTTAAGGGCCATTGCGTAGCGGGTGCCACCGATATTTTTATGATCCCGGTTCCCGCACGTGCTTCCAAGCCGTGAAGGTCACTGATGTTTCTTTGTTGAATTCGCGCTTTTTTATCGGTCATTTTCACCGTCGTACCTAGCTCTGAGTCATGCTTCTTTTTTCTCACACGCGTACAATTTTGGGTGCTGGGGTTTGAAGCAATTTATTTTGTTTTGTCGGTCGTTTTGCTGGGTCGAGACTTTTCGACTCGGTCCTAGTCGGTCCCTATGAGCAGTAGCTGAACAAAACGATGCCCCCTGGGGGTCATTGCTCCACATATGGACGACGCGCTTCTCCATGAGTTGTATTATTTCATACCGGAAAAAAAATGTACTAAGGGTAAATTTCAGTCGATTCGAGCGTCCAGCTGAACTGTGGTCGATCCTCCATTCCGTTCGTAGCCCTCAGAATTGCGTTGCGCTCATGAAGAAAATGAACTCAAATTTCAAGTACTTTTTAAAATTCTGACTGCAAGTCAACTGAGCGAAACCTTCAGCTGTCCTTCCGCTCAACGCTGTGCGCAGTGCCTAGTTCGCAGCCACGCTCCAGGCCAAATTACTACTTACGTCGTTGCGCTGTAGAAAAAAAATTTTTAACGAATTTCGTAATTCTTTCTTAAACTTGACGTGTGAGTAGGTACTGTTGCTGCTAGTGCCCCACCTTCCACAAGATGTGAGACAGAGAAATGAGCGACATATTAATTGGCAGCACACACGCCTTGTGTTTTTCAGGTCAAAAGTTCGCCCGAGTGTGAAGAGTTAGATTCTATGACGTTTTCTCGCCCGTCGGTCGCACGCAATACCAATCCAGAAATGAGATCTATGAAAAGCAAATTATTTATGTCATCCATATGTTGGCGTCTTTAAATTAATCTTGAATTGAAATTTCATAAATATACCTGAACCTGAATCCATAGAGAAACAACATTACGATGATCATGGTTGAAGCCGCCCTAACGGTAACGACTACGTTTCATACTAAGCGCGATTGAAATTACAGTACATGTCAAGTTCAACGGTCTATTTGAAAGCAAAAGGGTTCTAAGGTCATAAATGAAAGTAGCGACAATAACGATCAGTTTCATGGTTATCAAATAAGAAACCAATACAGTTAGGATATCGAGATATTTTCAATTTTTTAATACGTTGTCTCTTTCTAACATTTACGATGCAGTATTCGCACATTTCTAGCACATTGCTGCTGCTTAGAGAGAGTTTCACCAAGAAATCGTCGTATCAATGAACATTTGTGTCTGCATTCATTGAGAGTTGAGAGAAATCGCGCTTCGTAAATCGAACATCTACGTAATGGCTGATGATCTCAAAGCGACGTCTCCGTTGAGCCCAAGTTTCATTGAAAACTTACGAGGAGAAACTTAACTGGGTTGATGCTTTTCTTGGGAACCCGAGTGCAGCTGTTCCCTCGTCACGTCACTCCCTCCACCAATCCTGATCTAATTCTCAACTTCCAAGATCAATTTGTCCCCTAGGAGCGATGGGAACAGCCTTTCAGAGCTCATGTGAAATCTTGTTTCGAAATCTTTCTTGATTTTCTTCTAATTTTTATCCCACTAACGACCTATTTGCGAGCATCGGTAGAAACCGTCTCTGCAGAGGGAATTTGTTAATTTTTTATTTATTGTTGCTCATATTGTGCGTTTAATTATTACTTGCGAAATTACTCATCCGAACCCTCGTTTTTTTTTCTTACAAGATAATATCGAAAATCTTGATAGAACTGGTTTCCAGAGCTCCACTTTGCAGCGTCAGAATTTATTAGTATGTTACACAACCATACGTGTGCTCGTAGGTCTAGGAGTATTACGGCCCGTAAATCAGCACTTATTTATTCTTCAAAGTTCCTTCCTGAGTTTTCTTATTTTATTGTCACCAATGCTCTTTGAAGCATTTCCTTGTTCTGTGAATGCATTAACTTTTGTGAAAACATTAAATGTTCCACCAGTCCGACTGTATGTCATAGTGGCATTGGGTATGACCTTGATGTGAGAATCTTGTTTCGTAGCTTTCTGTTACTGTGGCTGAGAAGCCCTACGAGGAGCATCAAAATTGAGGCCCCGAGAATCGTACGGTACCAAGCGCCATGTATAGCGAAAACGAGTTATGTAGATCACCATCATCTTCAAACCTTCTTCGATCTGGAGAGTGAGCCGTAGGGACAGAAAAATAGTCGCAAACTGGTCGAGAATCAATGTAAGCCGAGATAACTCTCACCTCTACGCCTAACTGCTTGGATTTTATAACTTTAAAGTCGCTTCTGACGTTTTCAAGAAGCTGCGCTTGGTGACGTATGTTTCTAGGAGCCTCAATTGATCGATTCTTTTACTCTGGCTAAGAAGCCCTACGAAAAGCATCGAGAAGCTCTACGAGAAGCATTCAGAAGCCATACGAGAAGCAACTTGCTTCAAATGTTTTTATTTTGTAGCAAAACTGTTTACCATCCGAGAGTCTAACGAATTTGATGCGCGAAAACAATTGCTTGAACTAAGTCCTCTTCTGGGTTGGAAATTAGGAATTACTTCCATATTAATTTAAAGATTGTATCTCATTGCTGATCACGAATTGAAGTTTTCAATGCGACTTCCACATTTTATTTTCAAGGCTGTGTTCTTTCTGTTTGAAAACCCGATTTGTACCACGCTTTGTATGTGACTGGTTTAGGAATGAACGATTTTTTTTATTGGCGAGAGTCTTGTGGCCTGCCGGAAGCAGGACCAAGGGTACGTCCTACTCCCCACTTCTGAGTCTGACTTTTGGGATCTGCTCAGAGCATCATCTAAATGGCGTGCTATTTGATATGTTCACCTTTGACATGCTTCTTGAGACGATGTTGTTTTTTAGAGGCAAAATGGCTCGCTTGGGGTTCACATCACACTAAGCGTGTTCACAAATTCTCTGGCGCAATTTGCCATTAGATGTATGCTATAGTATGTATTCATATGATGAATAAATTTATTAATTAATGAAGGCGTAAAAGTACTCTTAACTGAATTTAAGTTAAAAATAAATGTTATGGCATACTAAAGGTTAAGTTATCAATAAAAGCTGTTGCCTATAACTAACGATTGTCAATAAATATTATCGTTACTTCAAATGTTGCATGTTATCGCCGTTAGCCAGTGGAATGCTTTAGCGTACGAAGTTTCAGATTCAAAATTTTCGTGAAATCTTAGGAATGTACATACATATGCACAGGGCCATACGGTCGATGTCTTTCTCTTATTCAGGGGGAAAGAATTCATGTTTTCCCCTTTGAATCATGACAATATCACTATATTAGGATTTTTAAAATAAATTGATGGCTTATTTTTTATAGGTGGTTATCTGGCTGACATGCGTGTGTTGCCAGTGATTATTTGGGGAAAGGTTTCATTGACATTTTCGAAAAATCGTTATCAGAGGACTTCGCCGGAATTACTTTTTTAAAATCCCATCAATATCATCGTTTTAGCAAATATTTAAGGATTTATACTTTTGTCGCATTTTGCTACGTCATCAATACCTTGTTAGCCACTTAGTATTTTACGTACGCTAATGAAGATGACTAGAACAGCTACCTCGCGCCAACCGGTCTATGTTGGGCTGTATCCGAGTGTGCGATTTTATCGCTCCATGCAATCCGTAATCAGGCGGTATCCACGAAATGCGCGGTTCCGCCCCGTTGATGTACCTTTTAGGGATATTGAGGCGGCAGATTGTTCAGAGCCGTGTGCCGTGTAGTCGCCCTCTGTCACTGGACGTGGGGCGGCACTGGGGCTGCCAGTGCCACCTCTGTTGCCTGCAGTGTAGACTGTGCAGTCAGTCCGTACCAGGGAGCGTGTGAGGTTGTAGTGGTGGTTGAGCTCTCACCTCAGTGGATGCGGACGAGGTGATAGAACAGCTTTTGTGCGTTGGGCGCGTACGCTCTGAGCTTTGCAGCAGTGCTCATCCCAGAGGTGGAAAGAAAGTTTGATATATGTATTTATCAGCTTAGTATGCTTCCTTGGTATTTTGGTGGAAAGTGTTATTCACTTCGTTCAGTAAAATTTTAGTGTGATTTATGCGCCGTTGGGTTTTAAGTGACACTGAGTGCTTACTCGTTATCAAGCATTGATATTTACGTTTTCGTAATATGGAACTAAAATAATGTGCTCGCAGATCGGTTATAGATCATAGGCATAAAAACGATTCGTTTATCTTCCATGAAGTTTTTGGTCTTCAAAGTCGAGATATTTCTATATTTTTAATCGTGAATGCCCTTCATGGGGCTCCATGGTGTAGTGGTTAGTGTGATGGCCTCGTAGCCTAAAGGACCAGGGTTCGAGCCTCGGCTCAGGTGAGGCTTTTCACATGACTGCTGAGTACTTCCCTTGGAAAAGGAAGTTTAAACCATACATTCCTCACTTCCCCCACCACACCAGTAGTTGTAAGGCATTTGAAACCCAACGGTAAAACGTGTTGGAATTAATAAAGTTAAGGTTCAAGTGACTGCTTGCCATAAAACATGTGACGACAGTTGTGTTCAATAATGGCCGTGTTTTGGGGCTGTGGCTCAAGAGGATCTACTCGAAAAAGCAGCTTTCCGATAGCGTGACTATTCAGTGGCGTGTAGTGCATGTGTATATATTCATGCATATCAGTTAACTGCTGAAGTTAAGTATAATAAAAGTTGCGTATAATAGAAGGTGCTCATGTGGCTAAGTGGACATGTTAAGAGACTTCGGCGAGGCCGTTTAACTCCATAGGGCTTATCTCCGCGTATCATATTCAGGTCAGACGCTTTTCGCAGGATCTCGAGAACGAAGAAGCTGAGACGTCTGTTCTTACAGTAAATATCAACTCCAATGCGAGGCCTTCCTGACATGGGTGGAAAATCCCCATGGGTCTGTATTTATTTCGTGAGCTTTCTCACCACCACTGCTATCACTACTCTGCGTTGGAACTTGGATTTTTACGATGCATTGGGTATCAGTACGATCATTGAATGGGATACATGGGAGGAAAGAAGATGAATAAAATTGGGTGTAATGTCACCACCGCTTCGATCCTGATAATAAGCGGGAAGTTTTTACGGTCGATTTAAATGCAAACCTCGTCACCGCGTTGCGTGCTCGCCTCAGTATGCGTGTGGTGCACTTGGTGTGATGAGCCCATTACAGTTCACAGAAATTATCTACACATTATCGTATTATCTTCCGGCTTTTCTTAGTCGGCCTAAGGTTCAGACTCGAGCAGGAAAAACCTATTGTGTTGGAAGGAACTTCATACTATCCTCAGGTCCCCTTACTGCTCTTTTCTTTGTCCTGGTCCAGTTTCGAGCGAAATTAAATTTCCGTTTCATGTTACTTGAAGAGGAGCGTGACCTACATCGGGCTTGCACGAAGTACTCCGCTAACATCACGACAGTTGCAACCCTGGTCAGCGGTGACGTTGATAACCCGAAAGCAACACACCATATGGGCGGTAGCCGCTCCCGTCGGCAACCCATTCCCGCTCGTAACTGTTCCTTCTCAGCTTAACCTCAATTCCAGTTCTACCCCTTCCCATTCGCATCGTTAGTGAAACGTCACAGAGAATTTATGGGAAGGGAGAACCGAGTACGGATTATAATATCGCGTAAGCGTTATCCGACGGTCTAATTCTACGTTTTTGGCTTTTTCGTTACTGCTTATTCCTTTGGAAGTTACTGTTACTACCAACTCTAATACGAGTATTAGCAATTGCGATATTAATAGTAATGGTTATAATGATTTTAGACTAATGCTGAAAGAAAATATGAGGTATTTCTGTAGTGCGTGACTATAGCGTCTTTCACTGCTTTAATCTAGGCATAAAATTTGTTACTTAATCGGCTACTAATTTCAGCATTAATTTCTGTGGGAATTCTCGTATTTTTGAAGCTGGTAGAATATTATAGCAAAAGTACATAGGTTTTTACATAGCGTAGATATCATTTTCCATCGTTTGAGTAAACTCGTACTCGAATTTTCATCATTCTTTTCGAATTAGAGCGTCTGTTATACATCCGCGAATTAAACATTAAAGCAAAATTTTAAACAGTGCTCGTAGGAATAGCAGTAATTTTTTCCTGTATCGTGACAGATGGAACAGGACGTATGATCCACATGCGAGTGGATAACAATTATTGAATTAAAGTGGCTGATCACGGAAGTTTCCGCGCGATCGTGGAAGCCTTTCACTGGTTCTCACTAGCTTCTGAACGTGTTCTCGTCGACTTATGCGAAAGTCATGAAATACGTTGCCCGGATATCTGTCGGTAAAATACCGCTTTATCAACTTTTTCTGGAAAGCTGGAACAGGATGTATTTTTGAAAGTATAAATCCAGATTAATTCAGGTTTTTGGAGTTCATTTAGAAAAGTAACCTTGAAGTAGTATACGAGGCTTTGATGCTAAAGCAATTTCAGTAGATTTATTTAACAACCTCAAGCAACCTGCATGGAGGTCGAGCATATAATTCGCCTAAGTTTGTAAAACACTCGCTTGTCAATAAGTTTCAAGTAAATGATCATTTATATGGTACTATAATTCATTTGAGCAACATTGTATTTTCTATATAAATTCAAGTTGCGATCGTTAATTCAAAGTATAAATTTGTCATATTTAACCACTACTACGTACAACGATGCTTTCTACGCTCATCAATCGTTAAAAAAGTCACTCGCGACTCGACCCTATTCTTTAGTTCGAGATTTTCTGTACTGTTGAAGCTAGATAAAATACGACCGTAATCTTCCAGTGAATTGTGTACATGAACAAATGAAGGACGGTAATAAAAGTTCGAGAATAATCTGTAGGCGCCAAGACTCTGGGTTTAGAAAGTAACTCACGCTGATGGAGGTGTGGTGGGATAGCTCTCGCGGAGGCTGTTTATGCTGCGTGATTGCGCTGTGACATAAAATAATATTATTATGTGTGATAAGAGCTACGTGTGAATATAGGCTCACTTTCGACTAGAAATGGCTGATTGAACTTGTTTTTATTTCGTTGTAGCAATACTGCTGAGTTGTAATTCTGAGTAGAGACTTGAAAGCTGATGACTGTAAAAGGGGATGATATTCGTGTTTTGCCGGTGCCTTTGTTTGTCTTTATTTGTAGATGCCGACTTCGTAACGTTGTTCATGATCTAATAATGCGAGTGAAATGAACTTTGAATGAAAGGCAGTTTTTCAGCTTCCCCGTTAATTTACTTTCCCAGTGGCGCAAAATCCACCGAGAATGTAATTTAGGAGCCCAAACGCATTATTTTGTCATCGTCGCATCGTGCTTCACAGTAAGAGTAAAGAATTGTTGTTACCGTTTCCCGTCGAACAAAATACATAGCAAAAGATTATTTGAAATGGTGTGCAACAGTATTGCTGGGCAGTATTATTTGAAATGATGTGCAACAGTATTGGTGTGCAGTATTGCTTGAAAGTGTGCAGCAGTATTTTTCTTGTTTTTGCAGGTTGTTTCGATCAAATTAGATTTTATAAATTTGCAGTTAAGAAAACTAACTAACAAATCTGATTGCACTGTCTTATTAATGCATTCTGAACTTAAGCTTACCAATATTCATAGTTTCAAATATATAAATGTTTCAATACTCTTGCAGCGATGAAAGATTGGATTTGTGATGAAATTCTGAGTGAAAAACATGCGCGTCAGTTGATCGCAAAAAGAGGGAATTTGGAAACAGACGAACATTAAATTGAGTGCAGTTTCTCCCTCCTTAATTTTTTTTTTCACACCACCCAAACTTGGGACACTTCGAGAATGGCCGTCGCTTTTGCTATCGCACCGTAAGTATTACGTTGGTGAATGATTGACATTGTTCGTAGGTAGTGCGTGGCTAAATTCTCTATTTATTCATCTGATATCATGACATGTAATATGGAACGGGATATTCTGGTTACTCAAAGCTCGAAATTCTTATACTATAATTCAAAATTTTCATTGTCTCCGTTTATGTTCAGTGTTAGTTAAAATTTTCTATGAGGGCCTTCCCTTCTTCTTTTGACCATCTCTGCTTGGATACACTGAATGATGCGTTCGCTCTAACGCAGAAGAACAACGTGTCAATACTGAATAGAATTTTGTACCTTGTTTTGACAATAAACCTGCGGATTTTTTTTAATCCGGTTTCACTTTTATTCGTTCTGTTATTTCAATCGATGGTCGATTTCTTGGTCTACTCGAGCAATGGCTGCACCGCACACACACGTGTCACTTATTACTGAACTGCCATTTCCATCTTCTTGTGGATGTCGCACGTTTTTTCGGCATATTTGTTCTACGTTTTCTCTTTGCGTACGATACGGAATTATCCATTCAAGCTTCACGTTGCACATCGCAAGTGAATTTTTGCGCTTATGATTAGGATTCACACGTAGTCTGTTATGCACATTATCAACTTTGTGTGTAAATATTTATATTTTCTTGTTTATTTTACTAATGTTGCGGCGTTTTCATTAGTTGTTGGACGATGCTAGTCAATCGGCTTATATTCGCATAAAATAACGTTGCATAATTTTTTAGCTTCCACATTTCTTCTAACTTTAGTGTGGAAAATTTCCATTGAAGATTACCGATGGATTTGAAACACGAGACGCATCTCGTTTAGCACCTTCCTGTGAAGAATTCGTAAGCAGGCACTGCTCGACACTATCACACTGCTCTTATTACTTTCTCAAGATTAAGGTTTGTGAGCGTTCATTGTCATACTTTGTCGTTGCTTACGTTAAGCTGAGAATTTCTCTTGGCTGCGAAGTAAGACACTTTCAACAAGTGTTCGCGGCGATAAATTTACCTCAAGTTATTTTTACAGCTCATGACGTAACACACAATTGCTCTCACTTTTGTGTTTCAAAGGTGTGTTTTTCTGCAACAACTTCATCTGTCGGCTTATTCTTACATAGAATTATTCGGCCGATTAAAGTGCAATAGTTTCTCCTGATGCAAGAAGTATTTTTTGCAATATCCCGGAGTAGAGCAGTCTGTTGCCGCACCGCAGATATCTCAAACTGAGGAATTCTTGCACCCTCACGCACGCGCTGACCGCGCACACTAGAATGGTTGTGCAACCACCATCCCACACACAGCCACCTCTACCTCCCTCCTTACTCGTCATTTCTAACGCTCAATGACTGGAGCCTTTCTTCCCTAGCGAGTATTTTTCCTTTGCTGCTGTCGAACACGCGTTCTCTTCTTTCTCTGTGACCTACGCTCATGTTTAAAAGAAGCAAATTGGCATTTTAGGCTGTTAGCAATAATGTCCGCCAGTAGCGAAAGCAAATGGATGAAAAACGAATTTTTAGCTTCCAGTACAATTGATTATCCTTTTGCTTGGCCTGGGAGTTGCTAAACTGAGAGTGGTTTTCTAAGTAAATCGTTCCGACTAAAATTCATTCGAGATCTTTCATCGTAACGATGAACAATTGAGGAAATACATATTTTTACACGTCTTTGCAAACATTGTCTTTAAAACAAATACATGCATTTTTTCATTGTTTATTTGCTACCTCATTCTGTTTGAAGACACTTATTTCTCATGCATGTCTTCTGTGCACCCTACTGTCACTTATAAAAGATTCTTATGTCTGCTTGCATTTTCTGTAAAGTTTGCCTTTCATTTCCTGACTTTCCTTCAAGCATCGATCTTTACGACTCGGTCGGTTGCTCCGTTGCCTGAAGCGTGTCCTCTATGGTCGACTAGTTTTTTTTTTAATTGAATGCTTTCTGTCTTTGAGAGATTCTGCTTATTTATTTCTCTTGTTAGGGATGGACCACTGGCTTAGATCTCTTTAACCATTTTATGATTGTTCAGTAATTAGGCCTTAAGCTCTCGCGCTCCTAATTAACCATCGTTTATTGGATATCGCCTCAGTGGCTCGAGTCACGATACAGGCCCTGAAACCCCTCAGGGGGCATAGGATAGGCCATAGGCAATAGAGGTAGGTTAGTTAGGTTTACCTATCCTATGCTATGGGGACNGGTGACGTGCTTACGTTGGACGTCGGTCAACTACTACAAGTGGGCTGTGTTGTGAGCCGATGCGTGTAGACTGAGTTTTGTTACGCAACTTCTCTCGCATCTTTCGAAAATCTTTTGAGAGTTAACTCGCATACTGTAAGAGCAGGTACGACTGACTTATTTATGGGTCAATTTTAAATGAATTTTCTAGCTCATTTTTATGCTACAAATATGAACAGGTTGGTGAGTATAATCGTTGATGAATATTATACTTCTTAATCTTATTACCTTATAAATATTCGTACGGCAGTGTGAAAAATGCCGTAAAATTTCTTAAGTAAGCAAAAAAAAGCGGCTTGA
Organism: Orchestia grillus; assembly: GCA_014899125.1. Taxonomy (NCBI): domain Eukaryota; kingdom Metazoa; phylum Arthropoda; class Malacostraca; order Amphipoda; family Talitridae; genus Orchestia; species Orchestia grillus. The sequence continues at coordinate 59,773 of VOMN01012016.1, forward strand.
AGAAAAACTGATTCTTCCTGTCTTCTAGTAGTGTGAGTCTTAAGCTGGCAAATAGAGAACTTTCCTTTGATTCATTCTTTCAAGTTTCTACTTCGGCTAATTTGGAATGCACTTTCATTAGAGAAGCTCGAGTGTGTTGGTCTGCATTCATGGTGTAAAAATTGCTACCGATAATTTCTTTTCCCTTTAGAAACTGATCTTCCTACTTCACATAGTTAGAATACTCTGAAAGTAGTTCCAGCACTACGTCCCGGCGGCACTTGTGTGCCGACTGTTGAGGAATATCACTCCAAGGTGTCGAACCCGGGACACCTGACTAGAAGGCAAGCACGCCACCACTCACTGTACAGAATCATTTAACCCTGTACCTTCTATATAGTTTTCAGAATCTGGTTTCATAAATATTCTGCTAGTTTTTCATTAAGAGCTAAATGCAGCCTTATTACATACATCCATACGGCTGCAAGTAATTTTTCGTATAAAGTTAAATGTAACCTTAGCTTTGAAATAATTTGGTCGGTAAAGGGTTTAGGTGCTCACGGTGGTTCCGTGGCCGCTTGTTACTCTCAGTTGTCCTTCTCGTAAACGTGCCGCACCTCGCGGTCTCATGAGAACGTCATCAGTGAGGGAACACCCGGAAGACCCGCGCTGCTCAATAGAATTTCTTTAAGCAGCTGATTAGCGAAACTTTAGGATTGAAGAGTTGTATTGTTCGCATTTTTCTTGCACGCGCGTCTCCTGAGGTCATGAGTAAGTCCTTTGTTCTTGCCTTAACATCTACGCTTGTGATCGGTAACGTCGTTGACGGTTAAATCGCGTCACCTAATGCGATCAAATGGCCCTCTGTCTTGAACGACGGGTTAATTCACTCATCCGCTCATACAGGAATGGTCAAGACAGGAAGGAACTTTTTTTTCGAGGAAACGTTTATTTTATGTGTCGAGCGTCTAAGATCTAACATTTTTCAATTTTCTCGTTACGCTGTTGAATTGACCTCTAGGAGTACGCAGGCAACTGTCATTTTTTTGGCGACTCGACTCAGACGAGGATAATATTTGATGTTAATTAGTCAAGTTCGCTGCATGACTTTTCACCTCAAAATTTCCCGATAAACTACGATCGTGCAAAAGTTAATTCGTTCAGAGATTTTCTATTACCTTGATATTCAACTAATCGATTTAATTTTTCGAGAATTTTTTAATGACTATAGTAAAATTTTTAGATCACCCAAGTACCTGAAATGTTTTCTTACTTTGCTAGCTAACGATTTGAGTTTTCGGATAACTTTTTTCTTATACAACAAGAGTAACACAGTACATGCTCGTACATATGAGTTTGATGTCATCAAACGTCAAATTTATTATTTGGTACCTAATGTATCGTGTACATATCTTAGCACGTTCATAGATGATATAATTTTCCAGAATAGTTACTGATAATTTATGTTAGTGATTTAAAGAAAAATTTATAATATTTAAAAGGTTACTTGACACTTCGAGTCTGAAATTTATTTTATGTATGGCCATGCTGCAAATAATCGATGTATCTAATTTGAAAATTGAGCATGACGACTTTTTTTTAAATATACGAGCTGCCCAAGTGGCGGCAGTCTTTACATAGCAGGAATGGGAGTCTCGTAATGTTATATATGACCGAGTAGTTGATGGTTCTATGTATGTATAGAAAATCTAAGCAATACTGTTATGCTTGACGGCTCCACTTACGACTAAAACAATTACTTGGAAGAAATGATGTATGACTACTCTATCTTATAAAGTAGTGCTTAATTAGATCCAAATGAGGGGTACTGTTTTGAAACGTAATTTAAAACGTGCGTCGACCCAAGCTAGACTCTCCTGTGTACTTGAAGCAGAAGGTGACTGTGAAGGCTGAGGCGCTTTCAGCGAAATTGTTTTTTAGGAGTTCAATGAAGCAATGGTTGCTGTAAAGTGCAAAGCTTCTTGCGATACAACGAATTTTGCCGTGACGTTCTGTTCTTGAGCTGACTTCGTTGCATTCTGTGTGCTGCTATTTTGCTACATAAATTTATTTAATATGACACATAAATTTATTTAATATGACATAAATTTATTTAATATGACACATAAATTTATTTAACATGACTTAGTGGAACACTGTTCTTTCATGAAACTGATGACTTCTTCAGAAGACATTAATTGGTCCATGATTCAATAGGCCTCGCATGTATTCAATTGATCTGTTCGATGAAAGCAAGCCTTTTACGTAAAGTAGTGTAGTTGGTAATTAAAGTAACCTGAAGCACTAATTACGAGGTAATCGTTCGAAGTAGGCGTAGATTTTCACGTGCGTTAAAATTTCTAATACATGTAGACCATACTTCGCATGCTGTTTCGATCTGTCGGTGACTCATCAAATTAAGTCACTTTTGAAAGATGAGTGTTCACCATTTCGTATTTTCTAAGCACAATATTTCGTATTCTTACCACAATACTTACTGACCGACTTCACAGCTTGTACTTACGAAACAAATGCTGACTCGTTTTGCCCAGCCTTACATCGAACATGCATTTCCCTCGAAGTGATGCTGGGAGTAGTGTCCACGTGTGCATTGTCCGCGTACATCCTGGACAATTTTCGCGTGCTCATGCATGGTAAGCGAGGCTCTTCCGATGACCCATGACCTGCCGCTGCTGCTGCGTCAAGGACTTTCTCTCCGACGCCCTCTCCTTCCTGCCCTGAGTGTTTCCTTATCTTTTCGTGTACTGGAACGATGCGCCTTTGCGCGCAAAAGACGGCTAACTACTAATGCCGAGTCTGTCTGTTCTCAAGAATTTATAGTTTTGGATGCCTGCGTACTTCATGGCATAAAAATTTGAGTCCACGATTTTTTTAATTTTTAAGACTACTTCCTGCATGAAAAACGAAAACCCGCAAAAAATGAATTTTGCAACTCGTCGAATTTTCATCGCCGCGTTAGGTCGTTCGTAAAAGTTCATAGCAACATGTGCCAGTTAACGGTTTCTTCCGTTAATGTCCCTGCAAGAGCGTTTGTGCCTCGAGGCGCGGACAGTACCTGTTCTGTTGGTTGTCCTGGGGATAAAACTTCTGACAACATTCCACTTGAGCTTTTTTGGCTTTTCATGCCTTTCTATGCTAGCATTGTTCCTGCTTATCTTTCAGGGTCATCAGTCTCGCACCTTTTTTTCGAAACGTGTTAGTTCATTATCTAAGGAGCTTCATTATCTAAGTACAAAACCTGCAAAATAAACGTCATAGTTCTTTTATCGACAATGCCCATGGAGTAGTATAGTTGTGTATACATTGGGGTTCTTATTGCACCTCATTTATTCTACTGAGTAGATGTTGAAATAGCACCACTAAAGTTATCTCGAGATTTTTTGCCACACTGTAGGTTTGACTGATGAGTTCTGACATTTTTGTATACTGTCTCATACAAGGTACCATTAACTTAGTACTAGGTCTAAAGTTAGATATAGGAAGACCAGACGAACAGGTACTGTGAAAACAATGATAGGTACCTTACTACTCTAGGCTTCATTCCTGGTTGAAAGGTGGTCTAAAAATACACCTATTAAATATTGAGGTAGTCACGCATGTAACGCTGCCTTCAAAATTATTTAAACGCGGGGTTATTTTAACGTACTGTGAGCACTCAAACTACCAATTGATCACATTCCGATCATATGGAGGTAGATACAGACAGCTTGTTCAATGCTTATTAGCACCGAATTTGTGCATTTATTTTCAAAGACGACATGAATTAGCTAATGTACGTTTTGAAATTAGTATCGTACATAGGCTTTCCAATTTTAATTTAGGTTTAAAAATATCCGATTACGCTGTCTTTATTGTAGGTATATTTATAACTGCTTTCATATTTATTGTATCTATGTGCGAAGCATGTTATTGTGTCGGCACCGAAATCCTTTTCGCTGTAGTGTGCTGCTTCTTTACTCAATTCTAAGCTGTTCAGTGTACCTTATCCTTTTATTCAAATAATGTTCTTTAAAATAATTAGGTATATGTTCATGGTTTCTATACACACACACACACACAGGCGCGCGCGCGCGTTCGCAAGGTGCTCTGGCAGCAAATTATGCAACCCGCAGATTAAATTTACGCCACAAAAGTCAGCGTTTCTGTTAACTGGAGCGAAGGCACGATAAAATCTTAACAAGTAACAACGCAACGCAATGCTATGCATCATTTATTCCCCTATAATTTTCGTGCTCTACATTTCAGTGCTGCGCTACTGGTTACACGTGAGGACTGGTGGCAACTACAGGCATGCTAAAACACTTCATTTTGACTCATTACAGCGCAATTGCATCATCATGAATCCAGCGCCTGCGCCTAATGAGCCTTTTAATTGCAGAGTTCTTGCGTATTATCCTTGATCATCTCTGACCAATAACCGCTCGAAGTTTGCCTCTGGGCAAATTTGTTAACATTTGCATCGTTTTTTATCGGCTAGCCTCGGGCTGATCAATGGTCTCTGAAGGTGGTCGCTTTAGATGCTGCAGCTCTAAACCTGCACTTTTTCCTGCATCAGACGCAAGCGCGAATTTTTAATTGCGTCTCGTAACATTTCCAGTTGACCTTTTGCTGCTCAAAAATTGCTTTTACCAGTTCATCCTTCATGGTACTCCTTTGTTTTTAAACATAGACGAGGCCGGGAGGGTGTGTTGCATGCTGTACATAATATGTGAATGTTTGATTATTTCTTATGTTTTGCCGTTCATCGCTGTATAACGTGTACTGGTAAATTAATGAAAATGTATTATTCCTGTTATTTTTACCTCTTTATAGCTTATGTTAAAGTAGCCATTCAACATTTCACCTGAAAATTGCTAATCTAAAACTAATTGCATTTTTTGTCGGTTTGTACTGAATGAATTATGTTGTTAGCAATTAGGAATATTTGTTGAGCTTCTGTATTTAGCCTAGAAAAGCATTGCAATTGAAGGTCAACCAACATCTGTTCAAATTTGTCATTTCTTGCCAGAAACTCATTCTTATTTTGCTTTCAGAATGAAGAACGAATCAGTGATCGAGAGGGAAATTCGCATCGCTAAGGAGCGTGAAGAGGCCTACAAGAAGGAGAAGAGCCTGCTGAATGGTGCGCCCCCGCCGACCAAGACTGGCAGCGGCACCTCAGCCAACGGCGTTGTTGAAAAGCATGCGCCTCTCCAGACCTCTCTCTCTCTTTCTGCAGTTCCAAGTAAGATTTTACGTGGCTGGAAGTACCAAAGATATAATAGCCAGTTTAATAAATGCTTCAAGTTTCTCCACAGGTTATGACAGAGCACACGAAAGTCAGGGCATTGTGCTGAGAGCAGATTCCTTCCAAGATAGTTTCAAGTCTCTCGTGCTTATTAAATTAGCCAGGGCTAGACACTCCTGCCTGAATGCTTTCCATCACCGTAATTTCCAAAGTTTTACTAGATTTTGCGAATTTCATTAATTTTCCGAAGTGAAAAACACGAGTTATATATTTTTCAGCAAGAGTCATTCATGGAACTTGAACTTGTTTCAAATAATGTAGTGATATTTTGATTTGGACTTTACCCCTAAACCAGGAAGGTCATCGCTTAGTGAAAGGAGTGAACTACTTCCAAAAGGAGAGTTTCAATTCTACCGCTGCCGAGTGCATAACGTTAGGCTTGAACTATTTTAGACCTTAGTGAAATTTCTCTGGTGATGCTTTGCAGCAGATAAACGGTTTCGAAAACCTATATCAGATTTTACTCCCGTCAAAAAATAAATGTTTGCTAGATAAAAACAGGAAAAATGTAACTAACTAAGCCTACAGCTAAATTTTTTATACTAATAAAACTACGTTTTCGAACTGCTAGTGAAGTTATGTATCATCTTTTATTTTTTCTTCAAATAGCCAGGCATGGTTTACATTTTAGAGTCATTTAAAATTTTTCATCTATATGTCTTTGGACAACAGTCTTTTCATCTCGTACAATTTATATTTTACTTAGTTCCAGTTAATAATTATAGAAGTGTAACTTTTTCTCCTAGCTTTAACTTCCTTCAATTCAAAATGCACTGGAGACGTCATGCTCCGAAGGGCGTCCAAAGCAATTCACCGCCGAGTTTCCAGCTCTTGCATTGAATAATGTAGCGGGCTTCTTTGGTTTAGTTTCCTTTTTTATCAGTGCAACCTCCTTGTCACTCCAGCGACATCGTGAGGGAGTGGTTGTTGCTGTTGTTCTTTTCACGAGTGTACGAGGATATTCCGCCTGCTTCCTCGTGTTTCTTGAACTTCTATTCATATCGATAAAATTCATTTCAATGTTAGACTAACATAACAAAAGCAAAATTTCAACAATTTTCATCCATTTTGGTCCATCAAAATACATTTTATGGATTATGATCTTGAATTATAACGAAGTTACTTGAGAAAAATTGTTGCCTAACTTTAAGGAACCCTTGAAAATCAAAATACTTTGTAAACGTTTGTACTTAAAAATCCGTTTTTTCATAATTTCACAGCAAACTTTGATTATAATCACAGAGTATATATATAGAAGAGGGAGCGTAGAGA
>VOMN01012028.1:0-12184 GCA_014899125.1 Orchestia grillus
GGACAGGGTCAGTTGATGTGGAGTGGGCGGGGTGGGTTGGGCTGGAGTGGGCAGAGGGTGAGTCGAGCCAGACTGAGAGGGATTATTCTAAGTAGGGCTAGACTTACTTAGACTTAGACTTTGGTTGAGGAGGGCTAGTCTTATCGCAGCCACAGTTGATGTTCTCGAAGAATTACCTCTTTGGATAAAATAATATTAGGGAAATTCTAATGCTTCCTCACAAGCGAAATTCATCTATTTGAATTTTTACCCGCGGCTACTTGCGGTATGTTCATACGGCGCACTCCAACGACTTTCAAGCGAATGATAAAAAGGATTGTTCGGTGCATTTCTCTCAGCACCGTACAGGGAGGCTCCATACGGTCGATCAGCATAACGAGAACTTTTAATGATTGCAGCCTTTAAATATAACGAAGCCTCTATACATATTGTTCTACATATATCGAACGCCTCTACAACCTACAACAAACGCCTCTGCCTCTACGTATATCGAACGTTTCAATTATTGCTGCCTCTACATATATCGAACGTCTCAATGAATGCTGCCTCTACATATATCGAACGTTTCAATGATTGCTGCTTCTACATATGTCGAACGTTTCAATGATTGATGCCTGTACGTATATCGATCCAAATTGTTCTCGTGAAGTAAAGACGTGAAATAAAGACACTCGTCATCCATTAGTACCTGGACTGAAAATAAATGAAAAAATGTTCGTCATGTGAATGTTAGTCATGCCTGTATGTAAAGGGTTGGGCGAGACATACTCATGTCATTCGACATAATCTGAAATATTAACGTACGCTGAAAAGTTCGTTCGCTGCAGAGTGAGACCTAAGTTCAGTAATTGCAGTACTTTGACCCAAGTTTCGGTCTTATCAAACGCTATATTATAAACCTTTGAAATTGTTAATGCTAACTTGATGGTCTCAATATGCGATTGGTTCCCTGCATTGATTGCTATGCAAGTGTAGCTGCTCTGTTGATAGTGACAAATACTTTTCCGCCCTTTGTTGTGGGTCGCTGCATTAAAGGTTCTCTTTCTTCTAGCTAGATCTCGAGCAAAACTTTCGAGGCTGATAAACTCTCCTCATTAGATGTGCAAAGAATATCAAACCTTTCAGTTATACTTTCCCTGACTTTTATGTTGGAGGAAATTCTATGCTTTTGAAATTGAATGTCAGACAAATACTACGACTTTAAATCACATTAGGCGTAGCCTTCCATTATGTATCCGTCGGTAACATTAATTGCCTACCGTTACGCAGCTAAAAAAAGTAGAGATTATTTTTTTTTTGTGTGATCTGTGAATTTCTACAAAGCGCCATGTTTTCTTTACTGTAAACAATTATTACTATTGAAATGCTTAGAGCATAAGTATACATTTTGTTTCAATTTCACTGTATTTTCCGAATATAAATATTTTCCAAAACTTCTGAAGAGGGGCTTCTCCCAATATCGATTTATGTTAACCCGATAAACGGCGAAGACAAATTAACTATTTTTCACTCAAATAGTATTTTTTTCTTTTAGTGGAGAAAACTCGTCAAATTTTGGGGTAGAAAAAGCTTGAAACCAGTTTTCCTGTCCTTCCCTGACCCGACCATTGCCGAGTGCATTCATACACTTATGTTAAGGCAACAAAGTCGTCTGAAAGTGATACGCTTGCGTGTGAACACCTACTGAACATGAATGCTGCATTTGAACACCTACTGAACATGAATGCTGCATGTGAACACTTACTGAACATGAATGCTGCATGTGAACACCTACTGAACGAGGTGTTCATGAAGCTTGTCCGATGCCATCACATCTGTTTGACAGAAGGAGGCGAGTTGTCTTACAATCAGCTGCGTCACCTTAATTAACTACTTTTGTACTCTTCAACGACATAACTTTGCAGAATGGAATAGATCCTATCTGGAATGCAAGCAGACCTTTTTGCTGCACTTTTGACATGAAACATGTTAAACTTTCATTAGAGAGGTGCCAGAGGAAGATTATTGAGAAAGGGTAATTCTTATTACTTCGAGAAATATACTTTCACGTAAAGATAGCGGGTAAAAGTTTGTGAGAAAAGAAATGCGAATGTGTTCCACCATTTTACTAAAATAAGTTATTTGTTTCAGGAATGCCTAACAACATTAGAACATCTGTTCGTACAGGCTGAAAAATTCCATACATAACATTGAATGATTCGAATTCGATTGCCAAGTTGAGTTGACATTCCGAAAGGTAGCAAGGATTCTAATTTCAAACAGATTTTTTCGGCTGTCCTGAGTTGGAAATGATTTGAAATGAAATTGCATGCGTGATAGAGTGAAAATTTCATTGTCGTGTGGCGCACTCGACGTAAATTTTCTGAACGTCCGCAAAAGATACGTTTCTCCAGAGTGGAACGAAAGGCAGAACGTGATGGTAAGACGAGAGAATCTTTGCTTGAGAAGGTCTCTCTACGGACTGTCGGAGGGACTGTACATCATAATAAAAACATCAAGATTTCAAAGAGTCTTGCCAAAGATATTTGATTTAAAAATTCAACACGTTTGTTTTAAACTGATGAAAGAGAGTCTCTTGAAGAATGTTGTTGCTAACACAGAACTCACCTCTCACAATCTAACCTGCTCGAATGAATAAAAATGAACTAAAAAAATGTTAACTGAAGTGAGTGAAGCTGTGTTTTTCGAAAGTTTCTGACAATGACACTGATGAGGTGTGTGCGAGGAAAAGTATTTTTTATCGAAAACCTTCGATAAAGTTTGTTTAAGATCCTCATTGTTGAACAATCGTTTCAAGTTTGAAGAGAAACAATTCCCTTAAAAACTTATTACAACTCGCACTCATCGTGCAAGATAAGAAACGCTACGTGCATTCGGTCTAAGCCTTAGGTAGATAATAGCATGCACTTCAATGCAATCAAGTTTAATGCCAAAGTGTAGATGAAAGGAAGGCCTTTTCAGAATACCCAATCGCAAAAAACTCATCTCCATGCTCGTGAATATTAACGTACGACACACTGAGCTGTGTAGCCTAAGATTAGATGAGCAATTTGAAAGCCTGCGAATGAAAGAACAATATTCCACGCTATTCTTATTATCCAACATCGACGTTGATGGGTTTTTAATTCCTGCAATATTGAAAAGATCAAGGTTTAGAGAAAGAAAAATATTTCATGCGAATGATTAATGTTGGTTTCATTGTTAGACTTGCTTGCAGAACCTTCAATGCTTCCGTAAATTCATCTGAAAAAAAAAATCCTTCACAGAATATCGTGTGAAAATTTCGAGTTAACTTAAAGAGAATCTGTGTCGGCAACTGAATATTTATCTAACGAGTGCATGTAATTCCAAGTTTTGCTTCCTGGAAATTCAAGCAATATTGAAAACCTCGAAATCATTGCAGAGAGAAAGATAGAATTCCTAGAAGAATAACAGCCTGAATCATTTATAAGCGTAATTCGAAAATAATTTAGAGGCGCGCAGCTGAGTTATTCTTATACGTACGTATTGAAACGTGTGAGATCAGCATATTCTACGTTTAAGACGAAGGCCTTGATGTATATGAAAGTAAATTATAGAAGCAAAAATATGCTGCGCTGTGAGTAGATATGAATTTTTCGGATTACTCCTGTTTTTAGTAGCGAGTCGAAAGATTTACGCTTGCCGCCTGTGAACCTGCAATCGCAGCTGCGTCGGAGAACACGCCTTCGTTAACGCAAAGCTTTCTGCATCATCAAAATTTATTACTTGAACAGAGTGTCAGTTGCCAAGCAAGCTACTGGCTTAAATCAAATTGCTAAAGCAAAATATCAAAGCCAGCAAATGCGTGAAATCTGTTGGGATGAATTGAAGAACTTTTTAATACTTCTCATGGCTTCCCTATGAAAAATCAGTGCAGTTTTGCGGTAGGATTTAGGCAGTTTTTAGAACGATGGTAGTTTACTGATGAATTCTGTCAGTTTTGATCAGATTATCTCTACAGGTGGTAAATTGAGAAGCAGCTGCTTGCAGATCTCGGCAGTGATGTTCCACAGCGAACATAATGATCGCGTCACTGCGCTGCTGGCAAGTGCACTCTTTCAAATTAAATACACCGACTTATAACAGGGTTTTGATACAGCGTCATAATGAAAAAATGCTCACCATCTCAGAGAATTACAGTTAATTTCAGTAAAATTTTGATAAAGGTCTATGGGTCGCTAGGTTAAGTGCCTGCAGGTACATATATTGATTTTTTTTAACAGAAATTAAACTATACAGACCAGAGGATGAACCATCTCCAGAGTACATAAGTGAAACTTCAAAATAGAACACATTTCGCAGCGATGCTAAGTCAAACAATAAAGTTTGAAACTCTTGTTCAATGAGCTTGGAATTTCTGTGGACGGCACTTGCTCAGTGGGCGCAGTGGAGTAAGAGAACACCGCGAAAACATTACCTTCTTCCTCACCCGCACCCACACATCACGATTTGAAACCTCACCTTGAAAGTTGACTGAAATGCAAGCTTCTTCTTGAAACCTTCACTGCATTTTGAAGAGAGGGTATGAATTTATATATAGCTCGAAACCCCGAAAATTTCGTTCGACTGGGTGATAAGAGTGGTGCCTTTGCATGTGACATCAAAGTAGAAGAAAAGAATGCAGTTCTTTTTCGTAGTTCGATTTAGAGAAAATTAGGTGCTACTGTGAAGAATGGGAAGCAGGTGTCTGTGTCTCCTCCATTTTTGTCTCTTCCATTAGAGCCGTGCNATACTTTAACGCTACGCGAACAAATGTTCACTTAACATTCTTGCTATAATTACACATTATATATTTTCTGAGGGCAAATAGCTAGTAAAAACAGTAATCAGTATAGTGCACTCAACTTAACACGAAAGAAACTTCTTGTGTGTGGAGCACAAATAATTTTGACGGCTAAAAAATGAACACATAACGCTAAATTGGAGCAATTGTAGTGAAGAGAGATGGTAGATCGATAGTTTATAGATTATTCAATTATCTTGAGTATAGGTGAGGACTACTCAGTTGAATTTGAGCGCCTTGTCAAGGTAAGGCGAAAGCTCAAGTGACGGGTGGGGAAGTGAGAAGAGTGAAACTCTTGGGTAACTCAAAAATATATTTTACAACTATGCACAAAGTGCGGGGGCTAAAACACACAACAATTCACTAACCGTATGTTGTTTGATAAGTAGGAGTGAAAATTTATAACTTCCAGAACCACTCTACGTAGTGAAGAAAAACTGGGACGTGAAGCAGCGATGAAATATCATGTGTTCCAAGCTCTGTATTGACACTATGCATGATTAAAAAGTTCATATTTTTTTTAATATTTTCCATGTATTCAAGTTGGTTGGTCCCCAACATCCACCAGACCCTCGTGCAGCACTCCTTGGGCCGCACGTGCGGGGCACTGCAGCACTTCAATTTGAAAAAGTTTCTAGTGATATTTCCAAGTGTGAAAAAGTTAGGAACAGATGGAGTTAAACTAGTGCCTTGGATAATCCAGTCGCACACGAAATGTGCACGGTGTCTCACAAATACGTGTGGTTCACTTTAGAATATAAAATATTCCCTAATATTGAGCCTCAGGAATAGAAGAACAGGTACACGAAAACAACCCGCGACCGAAGCGTGCATTTGACGGGGTTGTTGGTCAGCAGAAATCAGCTTACCATTTGGGGAATTCCTAATATTCTAGAATGCATTATACATTTTTGTGAGAGACCCTTGCTGTACAGAGTGCTGCCAGCTCCCCATGATGGACACCTAATTCGAAATGCAAACGAAAAATACTTCACACATTTTCGAGCCTACTGTGGAGTAGTATTCATTCGTGTAACTGGCGCCCGGTAATTAATTCATCACCCTATCGGTGTTATGACTCATTGCTGCGAGACTACATTAGTCCAAAATTTGGTGCTTCAGCGAAAAAATCGCCATTGGTAATGGGAAACGCATGTTGGCGGAAGCCTCGGTGTTAAAACAGTCGCCGGGTTTAGGAATTCGCATTTTCACGGTAACAAAGCAATTACCGCTCATGCGTTGCAAATAAGCTAACTGATCAGCATGGCTCCATAAATCTAATTATGTTCACAATAGACGTGAAATTAGCTGTCCAACTCAATAAGCTGATGAGACCATTCTGTCGACATCATCAAAGCCGTGGCAGTCCGTAAAATTTGCATGCATACAGACAGCGACCGACAAAAATGGCTGAACTTTAATGTTACTTCTGACTGCAACACTGAGAGTGCGTCAATGAGTTCACTTTTATGCGGCCTATTTGCGGAACGAGGCTTTTTGCTTGTCTTTCCTTAAATATTTATTAACAGTTCCAACAACGCCTTTGAGGCACAAGAAGTTTTCACTCTCGAAGGAGGAAAAATGCTTACTTTAATGAAGTTAAGGAATGGGATTTTAGCCAACTCAGAGATGATAGCGACATTTTAAATAAATTTTTTAAGGAGTGAACATGGATTTCTCAAATTGATTTTCACGGTGTTTTGTTACAAATGCTCTACAATTAATTAGTAAACTATTTTTCCTGATTTGCGAGTTCTACATGTATGAGCAATTGCAGAACTTGGTACGGTGGTATTCAATAGTGCAAATTAGATCTAACTTTCTACAAACCTTAATTTAATAACAAGAGCGCTTGAACCACATAAGGAAATAATGACCAATTTATGAATTAAAAACAACAAGTTATTGAGTCATCGATATGACAAGGCATATGAGGAAAAATAATAGATAATAACAAAAACTCTCCCGGACTAATAAAATTTTCAACATTTTGCGGTCTTTGTTATGACAAGCAAGAATTTAAAACAACTTCTTTCAGAATAACTAGATAGAGAAGTGCAGCAACACTTCATGATGTAACTGTCATAATATTTTACTTCATTGAATTATTGGTATCTGCACCGAAACATGGACCTGGACAGAAACGTCCGGACGTTTAGCGAGAGCACTCCAAGAGCCCCCCCGTGTTTATCACCCCATTATCACTCCTGCATGCGTCTTGTAAATCCTCCGCAGGCACATTCCCTCGTGCGCCCACGCAGTGACCTTCGTTAGCAAGAACAGCCAAACATTTCAAAACTCGAAGCTGGTCCACGACGTCTCTCGTTGAGGCCTTGAAAAATTGAACAAATATCGCATATTGTTTGATACATTTTCGAACCTTGAGCTTTGCAGATACGCTTTCTGATGTTCACAACAACGCATGATGCGATGGAGATTAAACTTGACGTCGTCTCTGCTCAATCGTGAAATCGCTCGACCAATCTTGTCGTTCTATCTTAGAGAAGCGCTTGCAGGCAGAGGCTTCTACTTAATTTTCCTTTGCATGTTTTTGCTCATTTATTGCACACTGCACCTTCTGAGTTACAGCCAGTAAGCTATGTATCTTTCTATTCTGACGTCGATTGATTGATTGATATCAACTTCTCAGCTGATCCAAATGTCTTCCGGCAATTATTTGAGAGGAGGAATAATGTTTCACAAAAAAATGGGCCGGTATATTCCTATCGTAAAACAAATAAATTTTATATTCGTTCAGCCACCCGCCTGGTCATTTGAGACCTCTACGTTCATCAAATTTAGTCGACAAAATCGATCAGACAAATGTTTAAATTTTTCGCTAAGATCATTTTAAAAAGAAATCGGCAAAATTCGTCCAGTGATTCCAGCCGTTGAAAAAGTGCTACCCAGTTGAAAAGCGAAATAAAAATAATTTATTTTTCAAGACACTTTCCGCGAATAGTGAGAATTTCATACTTACGTTTGACTCGTTTCAAATCGTACTTCACTTCCACAACGCTTTCACACCTTTCCTTGCTCTACACATCGTAATATAAGCTATTTTGAAATTAACTTATTTTTCTTGCCAGGACCCAGGAACTTATTTCTTACTCCCATTACAGTTTGGCGCAGAGAAACACCTGCTCACTAGAGTATCTTAGGGTTGCACAACACACGCTTTGCTTTCAAAGAAGCAACGCCTTCAACATGCCAATTATCTCGTGCATCATTGGAATGACAAACGATGTTCGAAAGAAACGCCAGCGACTAAAGAATTAAATGCCAGCTGTTTGTCTCTCTGAAAATAAATTTATGAATGCAGCTGCGAGGGTGCGATATCTTGTCATCCAAACACGAGTATAGCCTGAATGCATTCCAGAGCTCATCACAAAATGACGTTTGATATAGCAGCTGATATTAAAAGGGAAATGGCTTAATTACTCATCTGAATCACGTTGCTCTGGAACTCTGTTTCGGGCTGAGCTCTTAAAGCGTTGGAGCGATGTTGTGGAGCGTTGGAACGATATTGTAGAGCGTTGGAGCGATGTTATGGAGCGTTGGAGCGATGTTGTAGAGCGTCGTAGCGATGTTGTACAGCGTTGGAGCGATGTTGTGGAGTGATGGAGTGATGTTGTGGTGCTTTGGAGCGATGTTGTGGAGCGTTGGAGCAATGTTGTGGTGCTTTTGAGCTTTACAACAATCATGTTGGTTGGAAATGAGGGCATAGAACATTGGAGTAATTTGGAATAGTCCACGGGGTATCGAAATTGTATTTTCTTGTGGTTTCTCTATATGAATTTTTTTCCACTTTAATCTTTCACTTTTTATCGGCGCATACGGTATCGTTGCAACGTGTTGAGGTGGTCTCGTCAAAATGACGCTAGAACGACAAGATCTTCAATGATATTTTACTCATAAGTATTTATCAGAGTCAAATGAGCCCTCTGTCGCTTGCAATACTTTTAAATAATCCTACATTTTTTCAAAGTTTTGTATATGCATATACAATCAATCCTCGACGTATTTCACATCTACATTATGTGGCATTTGATTTGTATTCAAAATTTTCAGTCTTGGGACTTTAAATAAAATAAATATAAATCTAAGGGTGCTCATAAAAAGCCCATCATATCTCGAGGATCGTCTGCAGTCTCTTCTTTATTGTCACGAGATGTCGACCAAACTCACAATATAACAAAATATAACGAGCTGGGACCACCCACACGTTGCTGCCGCTCAGTCTCGCGTTACGGGGAAGAAAGAAAAGATGAGCAGATGGCCAACGTATGCTGTTTTTTAAAAACTCTATGTTTCAGAAAAATTTATATAATTTT
Source organism: Orchestia grillus (assembly GCA_014899125.1). NCBI lineage: Eukaryota > Metazoa > Arthropoda > Malacostraca > Amphipoda > Talitridae > Orchestia > Orchestia grillus. The sequence goes on from VOMN01012028.1 coordinate 9,139, forward strand.
TTTTTTAAAAGCATATGTATTAAAACACGCTCGTATTCCTGTGTGACGTTGTGTCAAAATTTCAAATCAATTGGTGGACAACTTTCGATGATTTTAGATTTTGAAAAAACAAACTTTAGATTTTACTTAAATAGACGAAATGATGAAATAATTCTATTGTTGACGGAATTTCATGATGCCCTGTTAAAATTCTTCCCCTTCAATATCAGCTGTTATATCAAATGCCGTTTTATACGGAAATCGGGAATTGATTTAAGCTATATTTGGATGAAAAGATGCACACCACTGCAAGTTGGGTTCAAAAATTGACTTTTAGATAAATTGACAGTAGACATTTATTTCTTCTAGCCAGTGGCGTGTCTTTCGAACATAGATTCCAATTTCAATGGTGCACGAGATAATTTTAGTGTCCGAAGATAGTGACTTTAAAGTGAAGGGATTCTTTCCTACCTTTTAGTGATTAGGAAAGTCTCCTCACACGGGCCACGAGGGGGCGATGAAGTGTTTCACGCTGAGTTCTCGGTTTCAATTTAACGGCTCTACAAAAATTAGCTCTCCCTCAATTTTCGTGCTCCGCTGACAAAATTGAGCAAGTGAATTTTCTACCATCTGACATTATTCATGCAAAATGACTGTTTGCTTAGGACTAGTTTTTAGGGAGCTCCCAATTATCGCAGGCAGTCGGTGCGCGGCGGCTGGCAAACGCTGGCTCGGCGGAGCGACCTGGCGTTCTTTGCCTCTCTTCTCTGGCGTGCTCCTTTTCTTCGATCTTTTGAGCAGGCTCACGACAGATGATTTGCCTTTGGTGCCTCTGCTAGCAAATTGAAAGCAAACAACAATGGAGACTTTTTAGCGGGCATGGACAACATAGTTACCTGGAGCTTTGAGAAAACGAACAAAGCTTTCGCAAACAGAGGGTCGGACAATAATTCTAGATTTGCATGATATTTCACAGCTGTACTATTTTCATTTGTGAAACCATTCCTGAGTCGTTGATGTTATTATGGATCCAGAACTTCGGTGAAAGTGGTGTTGAAATTTCTACCACGAACTGTTATTTCACACCTTGGTGTGATAGGAATGTCGAATAACAAATTCCTACCAATAACAGTTGTTCTACAAGTTGGTTTTACACGAGTAACAAAAAATGTTACATGGGTAGCATGTTACAAGAGCAACATGTTACATGGGTAACAAAAACTGCAAAATTTCCTCGAGTTACGAGCCTTAAACAGATCATACTCGGAACAAACGAATTTCTGTTGCTGAAAATCTTTGTGTGAAAAGAATACGCGAGTTTTTTTTACAAATTACAACCATACTGCAATTTAAACTGATAAAAAAACTGCTTCGACATCATCAAATTGAACAATATTGCACTTTGATTTCGAACACGAAAGAATATTTAGTTTATAAATTTTGCAGCTCCTGATGTTAGAAGTTTGAAAAATCGGTAACAATTAAAACTTAAATTATACAATAAGGTGACGAGAAGACGTACGGTAACAGCTTTTAGAAATGTAAGATTCAGAAAATTTAGGACGATCAAGCTAGAGAAATGCTACACAGAAGGCACAGAGCTGTCTTGGCCGTGCCATATTTTGTATTGATTATGTTTAATTTTTTATGAGTTAGGTTATGACATGCGAGCAATTGAAGTTTTCCAGCAACGTAATTACCAAGTATGGTTGCAATTAAATGGTACCCCAATTTTATCTAGACTAATCTTGTTAATTAAGATAATGTTATAATCGTATAATATGAAGACTTCCTCGACAGTAATGTTGACAGGTGATTATTTATTCCACGAATATGTGATTGTACCAAGTGTCCAGAGGGAGTGTTCATGAGCGATATTAATCTACACAGAAAATTTTGAAATATGAGTTACCACGAGAACACTCCCTAGTGGGAAAATGTGAGTTACCACGTGAACAGGCACTAGTGGAAAATACAACACAAGGTATAGGGGATTTCTCCCCTGGTTGAGCCACCTAAGAAAAAAGTTTATTTTTCAAAATTAATGACAAATTCGGGACCCAGGAAGTTAATATAGGTTTATCTCGACGCTTCAAACGCGAATAATAAGGGAAATTCGCTCCTACGTAATGAAATTTGACGTGGCATCTGCAAGTTTAAGTCGGGAAGTGTGGAAATTAGAGTTTCTTCTAGCCGAGAACTCTGCGCTGGTGGCATTCCTCGGCCCCCCACGACCGTGGTTTGACATTACGCAGTCCAGGTTAATTGCTCGACTTGCCACAGCCGCCACAATGCAAGAGAATATTCCGCTGTAAATTGAGAAAGTACTGAACGTTATTTTGAGTTTTGAGCTAGAACTACTGTGAAGCAATACAACTTTGAAATACAATGTTTACCTCTGATTGCCTCCAAGAATTTTCAAAATCTCATCCGGGTCTAATTTATAATAAACGTTAATAATGAAATATTTCTGTAAAATCCCAGCGGGGAATCTTGAAATCCCTGAACTTTTTGGAATAAGTGCTTAGTAAAACACGCTTTCCTCTCAAACGGCTAGTGTTGACAGCTATATTTGTGTACTTCAATTTTTCTACAGACCCCATTTTTCACTTTCAATATTTTTTATTCAATACATGTGACAGCTTTTTCATTCCAATGTTTGGAAATACTATACAAGCTCCCAAGACGAAAAATTAGTCACCTTTTTTATTGAGGTCCAGTTATTTACAGCGTTCATCAATCGGTTTCCAAAGCTTTGACCGAACTTTAGATTCTATGCAAGTACTGAACCGTCATAAATTTTTATTTTGAGCTGGTAAGGTATAAACTTGTTTCCCAGTTGCTCCACAACAATGGGGCTAAAGCTAAACGTCTTGGATTGGCGAAAAAGGGCTATTGCCCTTGATCGGGCTAACGGACACCCAATGAAAGAAGAACCTGAATTCGCTAGTGTTTCATGCCATGTTGTTATGTCGGCCTGCCAACAATGGAAATAATCTGGTAAATACGGCAATTCCAGGTAAAATTGTGGTCGGATGAAAATTGTAACCGATAGGGACCACCGCAA